>JAMALN010000433.1:0-30825 GCA_023630115.1 Cutaneotrichosporon sp. PK4640 | reverse complement strand
AGCGCTGGTGAAGACCGCAGTGCGCTTGCCGAGCTCCTCGTCCTTGTACCAGGACCCAAGGATGTACTGTCGTCAGCTTGGGATGTGTGATCACGCTCACGTGAGATCCAGAGAACGTCGAAGCCTCAAAGATGGCCATAACGAAGCGGATGCCCATAACCTGCTGAGGGTTCTTCACGAACGCAATGCCGAGAGTGCAGAGGCCCCAGGCACAGACACAGAACGGGAACCAGAAGCGCGGCGAGATGCGTCCAGAAGCCAAGACGAGGGCGCCTCCAAGTTAGAAATGATCGATACTGTGCCACAAGAAGCCGTGCTCACCGGGAACCTGACCGACGACGTAACCGGCGGTGAAACAGGCCTGTGCCATTGTGTAGTCGTTTCCTTCACGTCAGCCACTACTCCACCCTTCCGGGATCACTCTACACACCCTTGAAGCCGACGGCAGTGCGCATTCCCGTCGCGTAAGCGTTTGCCAAGTTGGCGCGGTCGAGATCTTCGAAGAGTCAGCGCATTCTTCCAGCATTCCATGTCGCTTTGCAACTCACAGTTGATCCAGTAGGACAGGCAGATGTCTATCACGTCAGCACACACCCTGCCGATCCCTCACAGGACAGGATGACCATGTCGAGCTTCCGCAGAAGCTTGCGCTCCTTGTCGGACGCGGGGGGCTTGCCCCAGAAGAACGTCTCGATCTTGCGCTGCAGCTGACCCATCGTTGGTGGCAAGTAGTGTGACAGAGGGGAGAAGCCAGCCCGTTTGGCGGCGGGGATAGTCTTTTGTAGAGTGGCCCCAGGGGACAGGTACAGGAACGCAGCGAGTGTCGTATCTAGCGCTCAACCCGATACGCTTAGCGGTCACTCCTCTTGGCGAGAGGTGGGGGCGCCACTTGCCTCCGATAGGAGTCGAGGCGGGAGCGGGGATTGGGGTCTGGTGCGCCGGAGCGGTGACAGGCGGCAACAGTCGGCAGAACCCGAGCAGGCAGAGGGAGTGGGTGAAATGGATATCGCCAGGGTTGATTTTGATTTCTGGCAGCTGACTCCTCACGGGCGGAAGCAGGTGCACATCTCGCTTCTGCTGTCATGCCTCCGACTCTGTCATTGGCGCCTCACATGCCCACTTCAGGGATCCAAGAGGACGAGCCGCAGCCCGGCACCACTGACGCCCAGGAACACCTGGCCCCACATGTTCCCCCACCTCCGACGCCGGCGGCATTTCCCTGACCGATGTCAATCGGAGTTGGCCGTTGTCCACATCTCAGCCCAGTCCATGCAGTCCACCAGGCGCGCTTATCGTTTGTCCGCGGAAAATCCATGAGCAGGTGTAGATCCCTGTCCAGGTGATCCCCACCGCCTGGGCCCAGGTGCAGTGCGGGCGCCAGTGAGCAGGGCCTGATTCGCGAACACCCCGCGTAAAGTCAATCTAGGCGAGATGCCACCTCCACTGTAGTCGGCGGAGGCCAGTCTCCGAGATTGCGCCCAACTTTTGTTGAGCTGGGATGTACGCAGGCCGGACCGGATTCACGCCCCCGGCGCGGTTGGCGCTTGCGGAAGACGGCGGATCTCTCGCGGAGGGATCGACGCGGGGTGGCTGAGGTCAGCTCAAGGCGCTATCTCGTGTATCTCGCGCAGGGCGGGCAGGGGTATCTCTGCCACCGGCGGGATGATATACCATTTCGATATGGGGAGCAAACTTTTCTCGCAGCAAGAAAGATACGCTGGGGCCGGGACATGCACGCTCTCTGAGGTCCGCCCGAGCAAAGGAGATGCAGTTGTTCACGAACGTGAGCTCTCGAGAGGTGTAATGGATCGGGTCGGCCGACATGTATGCGATGCCACAGGCATGTTCAAGCGAACAGACCCTCAGTACGCCTCAGCCCTGTGACTTCCCGAATACAGGCCGTGCACAGTCCGGGCAGAACGTCGGGCAGAATGAATGTCGGCCACCACGGCGGCCGTCAGCGCTTCCCGGTGTCAACCGAACCCCCCGGTTGAAGTAGAGCAAACTAGGCAAACAACAATACATCCAATGATACTAGCTGTTCTACTTGGCGAGCGCCTTGGCGGCGACACCCGCCAATGCGAGGGCCTTCTCCTCCTCGAGACGGCGGGTGACGAGCTGGAGGCCAACGGGGGCGCCGAGGACCACCTTGGGATCATACGAGTCCCAGACCGCCTTCTCCTCCGCGTTGCGGAACTCGCCGAGGTCGGTGGGCGCGACGTCAGACTCGGTGACGCGGGTCACGGGGAACACAGCCGAGCTCTGGTCAGTAATGTTCCACACAGAGGTGTAGGTGACGTGCGCGAAGGTGTAGCGCGGGCACGAAGCGTAGGCGGTGACGGGGGAGATGAGGCCGTCGATAGGGCGCCCGGTGCCGGTGAGCTCGGCGGTCGCGTTCCACGCGTCGAGCATACCCTTGGTGTAGGCGCTGCGCTCGGCCTGGAGGCTCCAGAGGTCGCCGACCAATGGAGGCGACGACTTGGACTTCTCCGCGGCAGCCTGGTAGGTGGCGAGCCCCTTGGGCCATGGCTCGGGGCCGGCGGCGATGGTCTCGGAGATCTTGGCACCGCCGTCGCCGACGAAGAAGCGCTCGAGCAGGCTCTTGGACTGCTCCAGGTTGTAGGGAGTCCACTCGATGACCTTGTGGCCCGCGGCCTCGAGCGCCTTCTTGGTCTCAAGGAGGGCGCGGGTGACAGGGGGGGTGGGACGGACGATGCCGTTGTCCATCATGATACCAAAGACGAGCTGCTGGGGGAGCTCGACCTCACGCCAGGGGATGGGGAGGCAGTAGGGGTCACGGAGCCAGGGCTGCGAGTCGACGACCGTCTTGGCAAAGAGGTTGCACGCCTCGAGCGACGCGGACATGGGGCCGTTGATCGAGCGCACGGCCTCCTGGCCGGGCATGCCCGACCGGGCGCCGTAGGTGGGGAAACGGCCGAACGAGGGCTTAAGGCCGTAGATGCCGGAGAGAGCACAGGGGATACGGATCGAGCCACCAATGTCGGTGCCGACGCCGAGCGGCGAGCCCTTGAAGGCGAGGAGGGCACCCTCACCGCCCGACGAGCCGCCCGACGACGTGTTGCGGTTCCAGGGGCTGCAGGTGTAGTCCCAGACGTTGTTGTACGACTCGGCGATCATCTGGATGTCAACTACATCACCGTCCTGGATCTTACCATGGCAGTGGGAACGTTAGTTTTGCAGTAGAGCACCGCACCCTGCTCACGGAGGAGCTTGGTAAGCTCCGAGTCGATCTTAGCGGCCTCGTTGCACCAAGCGATGAAGCCGACAGTGGTGTCGTAACCCTTGACGTTGAAGTTGTCCTTGAGCGAGACGGGGAGGCCGTGGAGAGGCCCGGCAGGCTTTCCAGTCTGGGCGTACGCATCGTCAATCTTCTTGGCGTCGGCGATGGCCTGCTCGAAGAAGATCTCGGTGAGGCAGTTGGTCTGTGATAAGCACACGACCTGAGCTCACGACTCACCAGCTGCTGAGCGATAGCGGCGCGCTTGCAGAACGCGACGGTGACGGCCTCAGAGGTCAGCTCCTTGGCGACCATCTTCTTGATGAGGGTGGCCGCGTCGGACTCGGTGATCTCGAGCTCGGCGGCGGACAGCACGCCCGACTTGGCGGGGATGTCCATGACATCGACGACATCGTCGGCGACCTGGACGAGCCACTCCTTGGGGATGAGCGCGTCACGGGCCGCGCGCTTGTCGGCGGCAGTCTTGTCCCAGGTGGTAGAGGCGGTCATTGTCAGTTGATGGAGAGGAGAACAATGGAGAGCTGGAGACACGAGTGGGCTCGTCGCAGTATCAATATGTGGGGAGTCAGTCCACCGGCCCGGGGCGGGGTCAGTCGTTCCTGAACCTGAGCGTTTCGATTTCGGTCATGCCCGGTGCCGGCGGGGCTGGCGGCTGACGGCGGGTGGAGCGGCTGGGAGGCACGGCACGGTTGGAGGGTAGGGTTGGCGGATATACCTTGACACCCGGGCCGCCACGCGGCAAGCGTCTGCTTGGTGCGAAGGTGAGTGGGGAGTACTGCGGTGGTTCTTTGCAGATAGACGAGGGCGAGGTGGGCAAGCAGACTTGGCCTCAGCTGGCCCACCTGGTGCGGTGACTGGCCGCCTGTCACGGGCGTGATGATACGCTGCCAGCAGGGCGTACTGTACGTATGTCGCGGTGGTGCTCGGCGAAACCGAGGCCAGCACTGTCAGTCGGTATCCCTCGGGACTGCCGTGGAATCACGCCACAAAGTCAAAGCTCCAACAGTCCACAAAGGTCAACTGATACGCGTGGCAAGAGATAGGCGGGGTGCCGTGCTCGCCAGGTTGTGAGTCATGGCAGCCAAGCGTTCAGTGTTGTTTGAATGAGATTTGACCAAGACTTTGAGTGGATTTGACCAAACAGACTGTCCCGAGTCGGATAAGGATCGTGTATCTCTAATCTGTCGTATAAAAGGTCAAATACACTCAACAGCTCGCCAAATTACCCCACAATTATCCAGCTCGGCCCGAGACAGACTGCCGAGGCCATCCCCGGCGTCCAGATTCAACGCGTGCCCCACCCTGAGGGTGAGGCTGAGAGCCTGGGGTGAGGTCGGGATGGTGCCTCCACCAGGCCGCTTGTTCGGTGACGCCGTTCTCACCAACAACTACTTAGTCGTCTCCTTTGCTCCTTTCTCTCCCACTCAACTCCCTTCTCTTCAACCCAAAGGCTCTCCCCCTTCGTACGAGGACAAAGGACTCTCACTACTCTTACCTCCTTGTCCATCCCCGTGCTTCAGCCGTCAACAATGCACGCCGCCATGCTCCGCAGCCGCGCTGCCCTCCGCGTCGCTCGCCCCGCCCAGCGCGCCTTCTCGTCCAAGACCATCTTCCCCGACGAGCCCACCAAGCCCTCGGTTTACACCGACGCTGTTCCCGGCCCCGCCAGCAAGGCTGCCGTGAGTCTAGGTGCTCTTGGAGCTTGCTGACAGACAGTCCGCCGAGATCGACGTGATCCAGGACCCCCGCACCCACGTTATTGTCTGCGACTACGCCAAGTCGAAGGGTAACTACCTCGTCGACGCCGACGGCAACCAGCTTCTCGACGTCTTCCAACAGATTTCGTCGATTGCCATTGGCTACAACGTCCCCCAGCTCCTCGAGCTTGGCCGTTCGGTGAGTCTGCGTGTGCCCGCCCTAGCTCGCACCGGCGAACCGGCTGCGCGGGGCAACGCGAAGCACGCACAAGCTGCCGGCGGCTCCACTTGATACCGCCGGAGCATCATTTGCGGTTTCACCCTCGGCAGCGGCCTGTGCTGGCTATGTGGACACTGGCTAACCCAATCAGGACGAGTTCATCACCGCTGCCCTCAACCGCCCTGCGCTCGGCTCGTTCCCCCCCAAGCAGTGGGCCGAGTGGCTCAACACTGGTCTCATGACCGTCGCCCCCAAGGGTCTTGACAAGCTCGTCACCACCCTTTGCGGCTCGAGCGCCAACGAGACTGCCTTCAAGGCCGCCTTCATGGCCTACCGCCAGCGCGAGCGTGGCTCGCGTGACGCCCCCTTTACCCAGGAGGAGCTCGACTCGTGCATGGTCAACCAGTCGCCGGGCACTCCCCAGCTCTCGGTCCTCTCGTTCAAGAGTGGCTTCCACGGCCGCCTCTTCGGCTCGCTCTCTGCCACCCGCTCCAAGGCCATCCACAAGATCGACGTTCCGGCCTTTGACTGGCCCGTCGCCCCCTACCCCACCCTCCAGTACCCGCTCGCCGAGCACGCCAAGGAGAACGAGGCCGAGGAGGCTCGCTGCCTCCAGGAGTACGAGCAGATCCTCATCGAGAACAAGAAGACCCGCCCCGTCGCCGCCGTCATCATTGAGCCCATCCTTTCGGAGGGCGGTGACCGCCACGCCTCGGGCAACTTCTACCGCCAGCTTCGCCTGATCGCCAAGAAGCACGGTGCCTTCTTCATCGTCGACGAGGTCCAGACCGGTGTTGGTGCCACTGGCACCTTCTGGGCCCACGAGAAGTGGGGCCTCAAGGAGGGCGAGGAGCCCGACTTTGTCACCTTCTCCAAGAAGATGCAGCAGGCTGGTATCTTCCACAAGGCCGAGACCCGCCCCAACCAGCCGTACCGCAACTACAACACCTGGATGGGCGACCCGATGCGCACCCTCCAGGCCCGCGAGATCATCCGCGTCATCAAGGAGTTCAATCTTGTCGAGCACACCCGCCAGACTGGTGACGTCCTGACCAAGGCGCTCACCGACGTCTTCTCGCGCCACCAGAACCTCGTCTCGAACCACCGTGGCCAGGACGTCGCCACCTTCCAGGCCTTTGACTTTGCCACCCCCGCCGCCCGTGACGCCTTCGTCGGCAAGATGCGCGCCAACGGTGTCCAGTGAGTCGACTTGATTTGATGTGAGGGGATGAGCTGACACCTTCTAGGATCGGTGGCTGCGGCGACCAGTCGGTTCGTCTCCGCCCTACCCTTACCTTCGGCGAGGAGCAGGTCAACATCCTTGCCGAGACCATGGACAAGGTTCTCAAGCAGATCTAAGCCGCCAGGGGCTTGATCCGCCGCGTATTGTCGAGCCGAGCGGCCCCCCGCCTGCAACCACCTGTACTAATATGGCTCGACTTCAAAATCTCGCAGGCGCGGAGGGCGTTCATAGATCAAGAGAGTGTACTACGGACATGCATGGGTTGATGGAATGGAATGTGCTATGAGAACGACTCGTGCCCTCGGCCGCCCATGCTTGGGAAGGGACGCGTCGGCCGAGGTCGACTGCGCGTGGCTGCGAACGCGTCGCTTACGTCATTGGTCGGCCACTTGCCGGTTAATTGCCGACTGTCGATCATGAAGCGCAGCAGCTGATCGACTGCGCAAATCAATTTAAGCTTGTCCCCACTCGCATCTCACCTCAGCCCCCCTCTGCCCTTCTGCGCAGAGGCCCAACGCTGCCCTTCGGGCGGTGCTGCCCGCACCCTCGGGGCCAGGCATTCTGCGTGGACCAAACCTTGTTCGCTTCCGGGTGCGCAGTCTATCAACGGCAGGACGCGCGTTGTCCTCGTCTCCCCATCTGCGCATCACAAAGTTTCCTCCCTTATCGCAGTCGCGAGCGCGGGTTCCTCGCGCGCAGTGGGCCCTCGTGACGCCCGCTCTTCTGCGAAGCGCAGCTGCTGTGCCCTCTGGTTCCCACACGTTGGCCCGATTCCTCGACACGCTGCAACATAAATACCCGCGCTTTCGACGATCTTGCCACCCACCCCATCCCCTCTTTCCCCTCCCCCCACTCTCCTTCATCTAACCATGGCCCACGCCAACATCGAGTACGTTCCCAACCCCAACTCGCCTGACACCAGCGACAAGGTTGAGGGCTTCGAGGTCGTCTCTGAGCGCACCGTCTCGGAGCACGAGCAGGCCCTCGAGGCCGAGAAGACGCCTGTCGCCGACGAGGTCGACAAGGCCGCCGACGACCTCGCCGCCGTTACCCTCGCCGGGGAGCCCGAGCCCGCCGGCCGCACCGTCACCGTCGTGGTCGTCCACGGCCGCAAGTTTAAGCACAAGGGTGACAAGCACCGCAAGGACAAGGGCAGGCACCACAAGGGCAAGCGCGGCGGCAGCCCGCCCCCCTGGGACGGCATGAAGCACCGCCACGGCCGCCACCGCCACGGCCCGCCGCCCCCTCCGCCCCCCGGCTGCCCACCCCCGCCCCCGCGTGGCTGCCCCCCTCCGCCCCCGCCGCCCCCGCACGGGTGCCCCCCGCCCCCGCCCCCGGGCGCGCCGCCCTGCCCGCCCCCAGGCTTCGAGCACGCCGTGCCGCCCCCGTTCCCCCCGCCCCCCTTCGGGCGCTTCCCCGGCCGCCCCGGCTTCTCCCGCTGGGGTCGCTTTTACCCGCACTCGCACCACCGCGCCGGCGAGACGTACACGCTCGACATTGAGCTTCCCGCCGGCGTCGAGCCCGCCGACGTCGACTGGGACGCCACGCTGCACGAGATGCGCCGCGACCAGCGCCGCGCCCGGCACACCAAGGACGAGACCTCGGACTCGACTACTTCGGACTCGTCCGACTCGTCGAGCTCGAGCTCGAGCGAGTCGGAGTCGGAGAGCTCCTCTGACTCGGACTGCCACGGTCGCCGCCACCGCCGCCACGGCCGTCGCCGTGAGCGCGAGTTCCGCCGCGAGTTCCGGGACTGGCACCGCCGCGGCCCCCCTGGCTTCCCCGGCCCTTTCCCCGTCCCCGGCGGCTTCCCCGGCGGCCACGAGGGCGAGACACCCGGCTTCGGCGGCTTCGGCGGCTTCGGTGGATATGGTGGCTTCGGCGGCCGTGGTGCTCGCTTTGGCCGCGGCGGCCACTTTGGCCGTGGTGGTCCCTTCGGTGGGCGCGGCCCGTGGGGTTATGACGGCCCCTTCGGCGACGACGCCCCAGACGCCCCGCACGGCGGCCCCTCCTGCCCGCCCCCACCTCCGCCCGAGCACCGGCGCGGCTACCCCCCTCCCCCGCCCCCCGGAGGCCCTGCCTTCCCGCCCCCTCCTCCGGGCCCTCACGGCGAGCACCCGCCGTTCCCCTTCCCGCCCCACGGCAAGTGCAAGCACGGCCGCAAGGGCAAGCACGGCAAGGACAAGCACAGCAAGGGCAAGGGCAAGCACCACCCCTGCCGCCCGCCCCCACCCGGACCCTGCTACCACTAAACACACCCTTTTTGGCGACGACATGCGACCACGCCGCCCGCGTCAGTGACGGTTCCACCCGAGACGTGGGCGGGTCGGTCGGAGGACGCGGGCGCCACCGCGATCGTCCTCTAGCCCCTGTTGATACGGATCCTCAGCCTGGGATACCCCAGACCGCCGCTGCCGAGGCAGACGGCGAGAATACCCTGTCCAAAGTACAGTGGAAGACCAGATAGATAACCAGAAACTCTAAAAACACGTAGAAAATCCATAGAAACTAACATTCGAAAGCAATGTATACACGTTGTGAGTAGCTGAGCTTGGAGCCGGAGTGAATCTAACCCGCCGCCGAAGCGGTTGTCGTTCAGAGGACGCGATCCCACTGACACTTCCCCCCGGAGAAGGGGGAAGACTACTGACCGGGCAGTGGACACAGAACATTGCAGAACAAGCCCAGAACAGCCCCTCGCTGTGTCACCTTCGGGAGGGCTCATTGACCCCCTAGTTACCACTTTAGGCAACTTGACGTCGGCGAATAACCTCGGCAACCTCGGCCTGCTTCACGGGACCAAAACTTCCGACCTCTCTCGAACATCTGCGAAGTCCCAGCTGCCCAGCAAAAGAGTAGGCTGAGGAACTGAATCCCCTGTTGACGAGAGTGGGATTCGAACCCACGTCCGAAGACTGCGGAAGCTCATGAGCTCCTTAACACAGCGCCTTAGACCGCTCGGCCATCTCGCCTTGTGTAAGACGAGTTTCGCGGTCACCTATGAGCTGCCGCCAGGGCTGGGGGACGCGGAACTGGCATTGGAGGGAGCTGCGGGGCTTGGTGCGCTCTGAAAGTGGTGGAGCGTGTCATTGCCGGCTCGGAAGTTCGTGGGGAAGCAGTGGCGTGCGGTGGGATGCGTTGTTGTGTGTGGCGGTGAGGGAACCTCATGGCGGTTCGGCCTGTCTAGGCCATGGCTGAGACCTAGTCGAGCAGAACATCTCTGCGGTTCAGCGGTAGGTGCTATAGAGCAGACTGGGTTGTCGATTGAGACCTGAGGAAGACGCAGGGGGCAGTTTGAAGCGGACCGATGCCGACGTAGTTTGGTGCTGCCTTCAACTTGCCGAGCGGGTACAGCGCCCACGAGAGGCATGCACGTGAGTCGCGCAGTGTCCAGGAGGGCTAGGTAAGTGCCTGAGACAGTCTAAGCATGTCTTCAATAATTAAAACTTCGTTATTTGCTCTAATCCATTCTGGAGTTAGGAGGAGTGGCGAGGGGGTGGTGTGAGATAGTGGACGGTGAGGACGTACGTCTGATGATGTGGTGTCATTACACGGCTGGATGACGGAGCAGCAGCAACGGGGCCTGGGCTCGTGACTGCTTCTCCACTGGAAGGGTGGGGGAGTTAGGGGCGTAGTGAGTGTAGAGGAGCCGGGTACAGAGATGCTCTGGCGAGGTGTCAAATGGGGGCGGCAATCTGGTTATCGGTCGACTGAAGGTGAGTCTTACACGCTCTCCGGGAGATTCGGAGTGCCGTCATTGTCGAGGCGCTGGTGTGACGTATTGGTGGAGGCCAGGGGTAACGAGGCGGTGTGATCCTCATAGCGCCTCATGGCGTGGAGCAGCAGCGCCGTCGGGCCAGGGACGCGACGTCAGAGGCGAGTATGGCGCTTTCGGCGACAATGGGCGGGGCGCTGAGGACCTCCTCTGTGATCCGTTAGCGGGTCCTGAATCCCGGCGGTGCGACATCAGCTCACGCTGCCCGTCCCAGATCCCAGACCGACCTTGGCAGAGATCACACACTCATCTCCGTCCAGCTGGTCCGCTCGCGGCGCTAAGTGCACTTGATTACATTTGACTAGCTACAGGCATGTTAGATGCTAAGTACAGAGGATTCTCTACATTTGCTGCACATGACAGTTGATTGCGTTGGCCACTGGCTGCGCTGGTCGCTGGTCGCCATGCTCATACGACGCCGTTCAGGTTCATGCCCCCAGCGTCGTAGCCGGTCGCGACCCAGTCAGCGAACATGTCGATGAGTGAGCCGCCGCCCATGCCTCCTCCTCCTCCCATTCCGCCCATTCCTCCCATGGTCTGCGCCTGCCCCAGCTCGCCGAGCAGAGCGGCGACCTCGTCGGGGTGTCCGTTGTTGTGGCCGTTGTGAGGCCAGAAGCCGCTCCCACCCTGCACAGGGCCGGCGTACATCGACACCTGTTGTTGCAAGTGGTCGCTGCCGGGTGCATCGGTCGGCGCTGGCGTCGGCAGTGACCCGGCCTGCGGGTGGTGGTGCCTGTGGTGCGAGGACATGTGTGAGTTCTGCAGGGGAGGGTAGGAGTGGGCGTGTGTTGGCACTGGGGGTGGTGGCCGGCGTGGGACGTGCTCGCGAAGCGTGCGGACACGGCGCGACCACGGGTCCTGGGCACCAGGGCTGCCGGGTTGCGACGGCTCAGAGAGGTCGCTTCCGGGGTCGAGACCATGACGGCGGAGCATCTTGCGCATTTCCCGAAGCTAAGGGCGTCAGCAAAGTCCGAAGCGTTTGCGCTCACGAGGAACTTGGAGTTCTGGAAGTGTCTGCCCATCCGCTCAATGAACGCGGTCATGATTGCGACGTCCGACGTGAGCTCCTCGAGCTCCGCCGGCTGCTGCTCGTGCGGTAACAGGAAGGCGTACTGCAATCTGACGCGCGCACTCTCGTACACACATATCGGGAGGGACTGGTCGGCGAAGACGAGTGTCTCCATGTCGACCAGGCTGGCGATATGCCCAAGCGTACGCGCGACTAGGCGGGCGTGGGAAACACAGATGTCGCGGGTTTGCTGCACCCAGCCCTGTGGCGCCCTCGCGATCAGGTCGGCTGGGAGGGACTCGGTGAAGCCCGGCATCGAGATGCGGGTGAGCTCGACGACGTTGATGTTGTACCACACGTGGAGCATGGTGAGAGGCGTGAGCTCGTTCTGAAACTGCCGGGTGAAGACGGTCTCAGGCTCGAGCTGGAACTGGAGCGGCAGCGAGCTGAACCAGGCGTCGAGCTTGTGCCGGGCCATGGCAAACAGCGACGAGGGGTCCCATGGAGGAAGATCCGACTCGCGCCGGTTGCGCACGACACGGAGAATATTGGCTCGTATGCTTAGGAGACGAACGTGTTGGCCAAACATGCCGACCTCGTCGAGCCTGGCAGGTGCACAGTCGTCCGCCCCGGGGTCCTCGAGGCTGGGAGTGGGCGTGTCCGACTCGATGCCCAGGTTGAACTTCTGCTCTGCGCACGGGAGGCGAATGTGAAGAAGGTGAGCGGGAACCGAGAGGAACTCGGGCACCCCCGTCGACATGGTGCGGTCGAGCGAGTAGCACGAGTACATGAGCCGGCGACGCGTCTCGCGCTCCGATCGGGAGATGTCTGCCTCAGCGGGCATCTCGCGATGGAGCGATAGTGCCAGCGCCATGCGCGTTGCAAGCGCGGCCAGCACAAACGCCTGGCTGAAACGCCCCGAGTATATGTCGTGCTTGGCCAAGATGAGGGCGGCAGTGATGTTCTCGATGCTCATGTCCGAGTTGATGATGTCGGCCTTGGCATCTGCGGCCCAGCGATTGGCCTCTTGCGACCCCGTCAGCGGTGTGTGCTGGAGCGGTGCTCTTGGCGTTTCCGTGACATCGACAAAGCGCGACGCCACGGCGCAGATGGCGAGGACGACCTTGTGTGACGACGTCCCTTCGGCAATGTCGCGCATGAGCGTGCCCCGGTGCACGACGGCGTTACCCTGCACGGGGTAGACGTATGTGAAGAAGGCCTCGACATGGCGGTCGACGACGGGGCGCGGAATGCCGTGGAGACTGAAGCGATCAGCGGGGGCACAACGCGGGCGCGCAGCAGCATACGCACAGGTTGGGGTGGCCTCTCCATGGATCGTGATCGGCCTCGCTGGGTGACTCGTCCACGCTGCTGGGAGTCGCTCCTACACCTTGTGATAGGGCGACGTACTCGCAGGCGATGCCTTGCTCCGCACATCGTGCGCACGAAGGGTGGTCCTGTGTGCATCTCGCGCGGGCGCCGCGGCACCCTACACACGCCGAATGACGATTGCGCCGGATGGGGCCAGCTGGGAATCAGATCGAGTCACAGCCTGGCGACTCACACGACGGTGGGAGCTGGGGACTAAGCTCCGTCTTGGGCGTTATCGACGTTCTCGACACGGTCGGCACTGCGGAACGCTCCTCAAGGACATTGCGGACTTCTGGCCACTTGCAGGCAAGGCACACGCGCTCGCAGTTGGCACATGTCCCCGGCTGCTCGTCGCACTTGACCTATGCATTAGCCCTAGCACTGGGTGGACGCGCTGGAGGTGGGGAAGATGGGTGACTATACTCACTTTGCGAGCGCGGCAAGTGAGGCACCCTGTGGAGATGATCAGTACATGTGCGCTCAGTCTCGGACAAGGCCGAACCTACCTGTGCGTGTTCTCTTGCCTTTGACGCGACGAGGAGGCGCAGCTGGTGGCTGAGATGTGGAGGGAGACGGGTCGCCTGCAGGTTTGGGACCCATCAGTGCGACAAGGGTTGAGGGGAGAAGACGAGGGATGGACCTGGGATGGTATGAAGAAGGAAGAATGGTAAGAACGAGATGGGTGGCGTTGGAGGGGGCAGAGAAGCGGGGAAGGGGGGGAAGGGGGGGAAGGGGGGTAAGGTGGCTGATGGGGGAATGTAGGATGTAGGCTAATGACTAGTTATCATATAGTCACTACAGGACACAACCCAAAGGCGATGCGCAGCAACCCCCACTCTCCAGGGTGACTGACCGTGCCCGCGTGTGCAACAAGTGCCCGACCACCGAGGTAGCACCGGATTCAATTTCCCTTCGCTTGCCACAACCATTCAGCAGCTCACACGCACACGCGCGAGTACAGGACAGCACATGCAGTTGGCTTTGCCTCAAGTTGGATGCATTCTCTGCAAGAAAACGAGGCTCGAACGAATCATATTGTAGCGGCACAAAGATACTGAAGACCATTGTACGTAGCGGTTGCGCCAAATCTATCAACCTACATCCATCCCCTGCGATGCCTGCCCTCTTAATCCATCTCCTTCTTTGGGCGCTTCTTCCCTCCCCCCTCGGCTGCTTCTCCCTTGCGCTTGGCCTTCTTCGGCGCCGGACTTGACTCTTTGGCCAGCTTCGAGTGAATGTCCATGAGCTTCTGGTAGTTGACGCCCTGTCGAGGCCAGAAGAAGGAGGCGAAGCTGCAGCGTTAGCACCAGAACAAGAGACAACGGGGGCGGTAGCGACTTACACCCAGCAGTGCTTGCGCCACTTGTTGCCGTCTTGTCCTTGGGACGCCTTCTCGGCAACAATCTCGTCGATGCGGGAGCCGATACCAGCCACGCACTCCTTGAGCGCGGAGATCTTCTCCTCGCGAGATAAGCTCTCTGTCCCCGACTTGAGCTTCTTCTGGAAGGGTCAGATGCCATTCCATGGTAGGGGTGGTGCTCACCAAGTGCTTTTTCGCTGGCCGCAACAACTCCTTGACAGCGTCCTCGTCCATCGAGTCGTAGCTCTCGTCGTCCTCGGAGTCTGTGTACTCGGGCGTCTTGCGACGCTTGCCCTTCGGGTCCGCTTTGTTGGACGCTGACGCGGTAGAGGACGAGTGCTTGAACGACGCGGCCTGGGTCGGGGGGATTACTGGGTGGTCGTACCCGAAGCCCTCCTTTACTGGCATGTTCGCAATGACCGCTTGCTGCTCGATGAGCATGCGACGGTTCTCCTCGTATTCCCTGATCAGACCACACAGGTAGTCGCCGCGGCGGACGAGGTGGATGGGGCCCGGGATACCGGCCTTGGGTGCGCCTGGGTCCTTCATCTTGGGGTCCTCAAGGAAGATCATGTCCTGCAAGTGGAGGTGATGATCCTGCGTGGGTTAGCATTGCACTGTCTCGTCCGGTCCGCATGTACGCACCGACTTGATGGTCTCCCAGGCGCCGAAGCCGTACTTCCAGATGCCTATTAAGAGACGGGCGTCGTCCTTGGGCCCCCACTCCACGCTCCAGTTCATCGTGGGCTTGAGGTTGTCGTGAGGAATAGCGTAGCTCTCAATGTCCTCGACGCGCTTGAAGTGCTCCACCAATGCCTTGAGCTCGTAGTGGCGGGCGACAACTGTCTCGGCGTTGATACCCTGGATGCCGCGGAAAGTGAAGAGGATGGCCTTTTGCCTCAATGAGGAAGAGATCGTCTCCCCACGCTCTTGCATCGCGCGCAGCTCATTCTTGTGGGAAGCAACGGCCTCCTCGGCCTGGTTGAGGATGTCGTCGCAAGTCTGAATGATGACGACGCGGTTCTTAGAGGCCAGCTTGGCCTCCTCGACGATGGTGTCATACCGAGTGCGGATGGGACCCCACTTCTGGAGACCACGGATAAGAACACGAAGATCACGGTCTGTGCGTCAGCGCCAGTTTGCCAAGGCAGCTCACCCTTGAGCTCGATCGCCCTTTGAGCATTGCTCTTACGAGGGCCCGTCACCTTGGCCTTGCGTTCTGAAGGTGAAGGAGCCTTGCTGTCGCGGAGTTCGGGGTCGGCCTCGTCCATGCCCTCGTACGCTCCTGGAGCGCGAGCGGCAGCACGCTTGCGCGAACCCATCTCCTCGGCCTGCAATGCGCGGCTCTCCTCCTCATCCATCTTGACACGCTCGTCGACGGGGATAATGTCGTCCCAGCTCAGGTCGTCGGCGTCGTTCTTGACGTCCTGGATGGCAGCAAACTGGGCAAGGAAGGCCTCGCCACCGGAAGACGTTCCTGCTGGAGCAGCCGCGGCCTCCGTGTCGAAGTTGTCGGCCTTGGTGAGGATGTCATCGAGGTCCATGGCGTCGAGCTTCTCGTTCTGTGCGTTCTCGTCCGCGTGGAACATCGACTTGGCCCCGAACTTGAGAATGGCCGCAAGCTCCTCCTTGGAGAAGTCGCCGCTCTTGTCCTTGGGAGTGGAAGTTCCGTTAATGTGACCACCGCTGGTGTCTGTCTGGTTGATGACTGTTGGGTCAGCAGGGGTTCTGCAAACGGCAACGTGTACTCACTCGCATACTCGAGGATCATCTTGCGCTTCGCGCGCTCGAGAATGTCCTCCTCAATCGTCCCCTTGGTGACAAAGCGGTAAATGTTGACGTGACGGGTCTGGCCGATACGGTGCGCACGAGCCATCGCCTGTAGGTCATTCTGCGGATTGTAGTCGCTGTCGAAGATGATGACCGTGTCGGCCGTCTCGAGGTTGATGCCTAGGCCACCAGCACGGGTGGAGAGGAGGAAGGCAAAGTCGGGAGAGCCAGGCGCATTAAAGTGCTCAATGCTCTTCTTGCGGACATCACTGGGGACGGTGCCGTCCAGACGCTGGTGAACATAGCCGCGCGCAGCCATGTAGTCTGAGATGATGTCGAGCAGGCGAACCATCTGGCTGAAGATGAGGACGCGGTGGCCATCCTGCTTGAGGCGAGCGAGAAGCTTGTCAAGAAGGACCATCTTGCCCGAGTTCATGACGAGACCGCGGAGCTGTTCGTGTACTGGCTTTGTGCGGTCCTCGGCGCCGTCGAAGAGGTAGGGGTGATTGGCAGCCTTCTTGAGCTCCATCGCAACGTTCATTAAGGAGACACTCTGGGTGCCACCCTTGCTGAGCACAGCAAAGTTCTTCGTGAGGATGTCTGACTGTCAGTCATGATTGGCTGGGGCAACTCACTCTTGTAGTAGTGCTGCTGGAGGCCCGACATCTCGACACGCAGAATGGACTCGGACTTGGTGGGCAGCTCCTTGACGACATCCTTCTTGAGACGACGGAGCATAAGAGTCTCGAGCTGCGAGTTGAGGGCCTTGATCTTGGCCTCCTGCTCCGCATCGCCGAGCTCGAAGTCATTGGCGAGCTGGAACTGATCGGGCTCGATGAAGTGTAAGAGAGCGAGAAGTTCTGCGGTTAGCGCTAGTGAACGTCTCCCACCCACCCTTGACGTTGTTCTGGAGCGGGGTACCAGTGATGAGGAGGCGGAAGCCGGTGGTAAAGCTCTGCAAGGCGTCGTAGAGCTGCGAGTCGCTGTTCTTGAGACGGTGGGCCTCGTCGACCTCGAGCGCTTGCCACTTGATCTGCTGGAGATCGGCACGGTCCTTGAGGATGAACTCGTACGTCGTGAGGAGCACGTTGAACTTGAGGTTCTTGGGAGGGCCGAACTCAGTCTGGCGGATCATCTCGCGTGACGCCGCGGAACCCATGTACATGATAACGTTGAGGTCCGGCGCCCAGGTGCGGAACTGCATCTGCCAGGCGTTGATCGTCGACAGTGGCACGACAACCAAGAAGGGGCCGTACTGCTTCTGGGTGTGGAAGAGATAGGACAAGAAGCTGACCGACTGGACAGTCTTGCCCAAGCCCATCTCGTCCGCCAGCATACCTCCGTGGCCACCCTTACACCAGAGGTAGGCAAGCCAGTTGAGGCCGGTGAGCTGGAAAGGCTTGAGCTGGCCACACGACTGGAGATACTCGGGGTCTTCGGCGATCTTCTGATACGCCGGGCGCGAGTGGATGGGGTAGCTGATGGAACGGGCGGGGACAGTGGGGCGGGCCATGCGCTCGTGGTACTCGGCAATGGCCTCCTGGGCCTGGTCCTTGATCTCGTCATAGGCTGCACGTCAGCTGCAAGGCCTTTGTTGGAAACTCACATTCCCAGGTGCACTCAGCGTAGTGGAGATTGGTCCACTTGCAGAGGAAGAGGGTGACACGCTGGCCGTCGCGCATCTCCTCCTTCTCGCCAACCACTCGCTCCACAGTCTTGTAGCTCTCCTGGGTCTCGCGAAGGCGCTCGCGGTCGATCTCGTACTGCTCGAGGTCCTCGCGCGTAGGCTTCCATTTGGCGTCCGGAGCCGGGTGGTGGTAGGCCTGCTCGATCTGCCACACCTTCTGTATGTAGTTCTCCACCTTCTTGAAGCCCTTGTATCCTTTGAGGAACGAGTAGAGCTCGTCGGTGTTATGGATGTGGCTGTACCCCTTCCACTTGATGTGGAAGCGCTGAGAGTCAGTCCTGCTCTACAACAATAACTCACCAAGTTGGTCTGCGGGTCATCCTTGGCGTCGCCCTTGCGCTCCTCGTCGCGGCTATGGGACAGAACGAGGTCAATCTCATCAGCCGCAACTCCGTTCTCTGAGGGGTTAGCGCGAGATGCAAAGCAGGCCCCACCGATAGGTGCCTCGCGCCCGTAGAACATTTCGTCATCCTCTCCCTCGCTGTCAAGTCCGTAGTCGACGTTGGCCTCGTTGTAGGTGACCACCTTGCGAGCCGCACCGCGGCGCCAGGACGAGCCGTCGTCGGAAGCCCCGAAGCTTGTGTCGGGGGTCGCCGTGCCGCGAGAGTGGGCGCCAGAGCGCTGGAAGAACTTCTTCTTGTGTGACTTGGCGGCGTAGTCCTCGTCAGACGAGTTGGATCCCGCGCGGCGGACAGCAGAGGGGAAGAGGCCGACAGTAGCTGATATTGTCAGTTCCGCATCTCAACACTGAGGTGGCTGAGCCGGCACGTACACTTCTTGAGCTTGGGAGGCCCCTTGCCCTTTGGCTTCGAGCTCGCACCAAAGTCCGGGTCATCATCCCCATCGTCGTCGTCGAACTCGTCGTCTGACTGCTCGTCCGAGTCGCTGTCCATGTTGGAGGCTGGCGCGGTGCCCTGGTGGTCAGCATCGCATGCCCTCCAACCTTCCCTTACCATTGCTTCGCTGCCATCGACCTCCTCCTCGCCCTCGGCATCGTCGACATCTGACGGCTCCGGCGTCAAGTCATCTTCAGATGCGGCCTTGGGTGGCTTCAAGATGATCTGGCGGGGCTGGAGAGATCAGTTTGCGTCTCAGGCCGGGGTCGCTCACCGTTGGAAGACCACTCGACTGTGCGGAGCCATGATTCCCCGCATGCCCGTTGTTCGAGTGCCCCACTACTGCGGATGGACGGTACTGGGGCTCTGGCGACGACTCCTCAGACTGCATGGTGAACGGTGCGGATGCAGCGCGACGGCCACAGAGTAACTACCTGAGTGGATCAGCGGTTGACTTTCGACGCGTCTGGGTGGAAATGAAACGCGACCGATTGGACGGCATAGCATGGCCCTGACGGCGACGGCGACGGGGCCAGCGATGGGGGGAGACAACGGAGGGAAGGTGAGAGAAGGGGAGCGTTGGATGCAAGGCAAGGAGCCAGGATGGACGCGTAAGGAGGAAGGAAGGCGTCCCATCACTCGCCCAGCCAAAAGGGGAGCGATGGTGGGTCTAGGTCAAAGTGACATGCAGTCGCTCATTACGAGGTTGACATTGCACTTTTACTCACCGAACGACAAATGATGGATGGATCGCGACGACGAGCGCTTGCGTGGCCGATAGGAGACCGCAGGTGGCCTGGGTGAGCCCGGGGAGCGGGAGGGGGGGAGCGGCCTGGCGGTTGGGTGGGTAGAGGGGTGGTCGGGGAAGAGGGGGGGGGGTGATCGGATTTGGGCGAAAATGGGGTCTGGGGGGGAGTTGGGGGGGGATCGCGTCTATGGATGTTGGTGGATGGTGTCGGGGGGAGTGATGGTGATGAAGAGGGTGAGAATGGTGTTGGAGCGGTGGTGGATGCTGGGTGGGGGGTGGTGGACGACGACGTGCGCCCGACGGAACCCTTTCGGTTGGTTGGTGGATGGTTTGCTGGCTGGCTGGGCTGGCTGTGGGTGGGGTGGTTGGCGGGGGTACCGGGGACTACGGGGGACACGGGGTGGCAGCTAAACGCCCCAGTCCGGGCCCGCCGCCGCTGCCCTCGTCGTCGCCAGGTTTGACCGTGCCGCCACCCGTGACCCTCACCTCAACGCCCATTCCCCTCCTATACCGCCTAGTCTCCACACTTTGCCTCCGCCATTTCTCTCTCTCAAAATTCACAATCCACCCAAATCGACCCCTAGCCACCATACTTACTCTCACTCTAGCCAACCAACCAGCGTCCTCTAAACCTCCGTTGCCCCCACTGTTCAACCGCTCCACGCTACATCCTCACCCTCTCCCGCTGCTCCTCGCACCCCCCCATCCACCCACACACCCCAAGCACGGCATTTTTCTCTCTCTCGTGATCCCCCCTCTCGTCAATCGCGATGCGTCAACGCCCCCACATTCCCAACTCGCCCAGTACCCTCCTCCCACTCGGCAGTACTCAGTACTCGCCATCCATATCTTCACACCAAAACCATATGCATGCAACATGTCACCCGGCGAACTGTCAGCCAGCCATTGCGACACGTCACGAGCCAGAGCTTCCAAGAGCCTCGGCCATCCTGCGAACACCGTCTCACTAACGCCGGGTACACCGGGTGACTGGACCTGGCAGCTGGCGGCTGGCGGTGGGCTTGTGTGGGCTTGGTCCTCGAGGGCTTGCAGTTCTGGCACTGCTCGGTTGCTGTGGTTTGGCGCGCCCCGTCTCACTCGGGTCCGCCACCACCATCATTTGGGCCCTAAGCGTGGTTCTCCGATTCTCCCTCGAGCCCTCGAGCCATCACCGGCCCTCCCCGCCCCCTCGTCCCCTCGGGCCCCTCGATCGTTCTCAAACCCACCCCCGCCACGGCCCTCTCCCCACTCCCACTCGGCCCTCTCCCCACTCCCACTCGGCCCTGTCCAGCGATGCCACGCCATGCATGCCACCCAGCCTCACCTCCGGCCCACGTATATCCCCTTCCCATACATGCATCCACTCTATTCAACTGGCGGTTGCCGCCGCACACTTTCCGAATTGCAGCTCATGCACTGCCCAACGCCACCAAACGCTCGCCCGACGAGGCCGACCAGAGCGCTGTTGCTGCGCTGCACGTCGCTGTTGATCGGCTGTTGGAGCTTGTTCCCTATTCACGTCACACTCCCCTCATCGCCCTCAACCCTGTGTGGGAACTTTCACAGCCGTCATTCAACGCTGTCTTGATGCCGCGCCCTGCCTCCGGACATGCCACCGTCCCACATCTCCCCGTGACATGCGACGTCCAAGCTGCGCGTGATCTCTGTGGTGTTGTGGTACACAGTAGTCATCTCACGTGGCGACATCGAGACCTGCTGATGTCTTGGAGTGGATGGCCAGCCCTCTAGCCCTTTCCATAAAGCGTCACCTGCTAGCGTGCGCGACTGTTATCATACTCGGTTCCGATATCGCTGTCTTTGGGCTATCATCAGCCTTCCCCTTGAGTTGCCTTTGAGAGCAGCTGGATCCAGTTGCTTGGCTTCTGCCACGACTGTGATGATGACCAGTCGGTGTGGAAACGAGAAAGAGTGCAGAGTGGGGCAGGGGGGAGGGAAAGGAGCGTGGGAGACTTGAACACGTGGAGACATGACACGTCCCGCCCTGGCCTGGGGCTTGGGGCTTGGGTCACAGCCTCGCTGTCCACCTCGCTCACTCTACCTCGTCTCCACCGTCGCCGCGTCTGACCACAAACCGACCTTCCTTGATCTTGACGCGTTCCTCCCCACCCACGTTAAGACAATCTTAACAATGGCGGCGAGACCACGCGCCGGCGGCAGCGCGTCAAAGCACAACAAGATGGAGAAGTGTAGGTCGCGACGCGTCGCGCGTCTCCACCCCCTCCCAGCAACCGCTCACGCCTTCAGTCACGTTCACTCTTGGCAAGCTCGATGCGGGTATGGTGGGTTACATGCTGCTGGAGTACACTGACGCGTCAGGCCATCCTCCTGGGACCAAACTCGCACCTGCTCGAGTTCCCGTCCCTCCTCATCCCCGAGCCATCACCCAACGAGCCCCGTCTCGGCCCCGGCTCCATCCTCACCATCACCGTCACGCGCGACCTCGAGGCTGAGCGCGCGGCGCAGAGCTCGTTCGAAAAGCTCCAGGAATCAATCCTCGATGCGTTTGGTACCAAGACGCCCACCAAGCCCGAGCTCCAAATATTGAATGTCACGCAGACGAGCGTCGCGCTCGAGTGGGGCAAGCTCCAGCTAGGCAGTGCCACCTTCCGCGGCCTCGAGATGTACCGCAATGGTCAGCGGTGGGGGCGCGTCGGCGGCGAGGTCGGCACCAAGGACGAGAAGACCGACTGGAAGACGGGCGGCCTCCAGAGCGGCGAGGAGTACACCTTCCAGCTCATCCTGTGAGTTGTTTCGACCGTAACGGCTGGCGCTGTAGCTGATTCCCAGGAAAACGACTGCCGGCACCTTCCCTTCCAACCTCATCCGCGTTCGGACACACACCATGGAGTGAGATCTCGGTGGGGAACACAGCTGACGCCCAGCAACCTCACCGGCCTGTACCCGACGTTCGGCTCCATTCAGCCCTCATCCCTCCTGCCTCAGCTGCGCACCTGCCTGAGCGACATAGGGGCGCGCGAGGCGCCCCACATCTCCACCGCAACCACGCACTTCGTCTGCTCCTCGGCTCTCGTCGGCGGGGACGACTCGGGGCGCGGCGGCCATATCGACGAGGAGTACGAGAAGGCCGTGGCCGCCAACATGCCCGTCGTCAGCCCAAGCTGGCTCCTTGCCGTCGCGGCTGAGAGGCGGTGAGTACCTCGACACTTCTCCTCGCGCTTTGCTAACATCAGACTTGTCCCCATTGCCAACTACCTCCTTCCCTCGCCGTCGGCGCCAAGGGACTCGAGCTCAGGCCCGGCCCCATTCCGCCGCCCGTCCGACTTGAAACGCTCGTCGCTCCCCGTGAGCGGCTCGGGATCGCCAGTACGTGAGCACCCGGAGATCCGCTCGCCAAGCCCAGAGACCATAGCGCGCATGAGCAACACGGGGCCGGCCATGAGCCCGTCGTCGCGACAGGGCGCGTTCGACACCCGATACCAGCGCTCAGGATCAGCGGGCGACACAGAGGAGGCGAGCACCGGAGCACCGATCACACAGCAGCGATCTCGCAGTCCCCGTCCCGAGTCCGACGGCCGCCTGGACCGCTCCTTCAAGTTCCCCACGTCCGGATCCGGCGGAGGGAGCAAGCCGTCTCCCAAGATTCGCACGAAACTGAGCGATGGGGAGAACTCGGTCCCTTCGCCGGTTATGCAGACTCCGATTGTCCACATCCAGGCGCCATCCACCGACGGTCCGATGTCTGCACCGGTTGGGTACACACCAATGGAGGAGGAGATCAAGGAGGACAAGGAGAGCGAATCGCCGCCCGTGTACGACGAAAGCGAGGCCAAGGAGGCCAGCGAGGCCAAGGACGACGCCAAGGACGACGCCAAGGACGAGGGCGAGGAGGCGGCCGACGCCGTCGCACCCCCGCCCGCTGCAGTTGCGGCCGAGCCCGAGCCCAAGCCCGAGGAGAAAGAGGCGGAGGAGGCAGCGACCGACGCGAAGCCAGCAGAGCCTGTCGAGGACGCTGAGCCTGCGGCGAACACAGCTGCCCCCACTGAGACGGACGAGTCCGAGGAGCCCGTCGTGGAGCCCGCCGCGGAAGAGCCCTCCAGGGAGGAGCCCTCGATCGAAAGCGCGATCGAGGATGCCAAGGAGGAGGCCGCGCCCAAGGACGAGGCCGAGTCCAACGCGGTGGAGACCAACGCCAAGGAGGAGGCCAACTCCAACGCGGTGGAGACCAACTCCAAGGAGAAGGCCAACTCCAATGGTGAGCTCGGCTCGACGGAGCCAGTCGCCACCGAGTCCGGCGTGGACAAGAAGGAGACGACCGTTGAGGACGAGGAGGCCAAGTCCAGCCCCAAGGAGGAGGCCAAGGACGATGTCGACTTGCTCGACACTGCGGATGAGGAGAGCAAGACAAAGGCGGCCACGTCTGACGACCTTGCCTCCTTGATCGACACTGTGGATGATGTGAAGACTGGCGAGACTGCCGAGAAGAAGGCGGACGCCAAGCCCGCCGCCTCTGACGAGCTCGCCGACGTAGACCTCAGCTAGACGATTATGCCATGATGCATCCGGAACGCTACAACTGTGTACATTGTCTACAAGTCTATCCCTGAATGCCCTCACCCACTCAAGCCCCATCCCGCAGGTGCACCCTCTCCGACGAGGACCTGTCTGTCGATGACCTCGCCGTTCGCCAGCCGCTTGTATGTGCTGATGGTCTCGCCCCAGTCCGAAACGTTGTACACGCGCACGCGCCGTTCGAATCCCCTGTCGCCGTACCCGGCATACGACGAGCCGCCGTTGAAACACATCCACACGCCGTGCACGCGCCGGCAGCGGTCCGTGTTGTGCACGTGCCCGTGGCTGAGGACCTTGACCTCTGTGCGGCCGCCCTCGGCCTCGAGCATCTTGGCGACGCCCTTGGCGAAGAAGTCGCCCTTTGTGAGCTTGTCCGCGCCGTGGCCCTTCGGCGCGTCGGCCACACCGAGGTCGAGCTGGCCGTTGGCGTACGCCGGGTCGGTGGTCGTGTCCGCTGGGTCGAAGGCCTCGACCAGCGGGATGTGGAACCACATCATGGCGTTGGGCTTGGCGAGCGTCGACTGCCGCCCCTCCAGCCGCCGCTTCCAGATCTTGCCGAGGTCGTCGGCCCCGTCGGGGCGGAACGGGCGCTCGATCGCATCGACGCTGCCCGACACCTTGCGGAACCACTCGATCTGCGACTCGCGGATGTAGTCGTAGTCTGCGGCGACGAAGGGCAGCAGCGACTTGAGGTAGGCGTGTGAGTCGAGGAAGTAGAGCGTGAAGATGTGCGTGCGCGAGGCGTCGGGCGAGCGGATGCGGATGTCGTCTGCGGTCAGCTGCATCTCGAGGACGCTCACAGTTGCCCACGCCGTCAATGTCGGTCGGGCCGAGCCGCGCGAGACTGTACGGCATGCTCGTGACCGCGCGCATCTCGCGCTCGCGGTCGTCCTCGCCGTCGTGGTTGCCCAACACGGCCGCCCACGGGATCTTGCGCTCGATCACGGGCGCGGCAAACTTGCCCAGCACACTCAGGTCGTCGTAGCTCGTCTTCTGCCCGTTCAGCTGGTCGCCCGAGAACACGACCATGTCGGGCTTTTCGGTGTCGAGCGCCTCGGCGAGCCACGCCACCGTGTCCGAGTACCCGGCGCACGGGCTCTTGTCCGTGTCGCGGCACTCGCCCTCTGCGACCGAGAAGTGCAGGTCGGCGATCTGGAGAATCTTGAAGGACCCGTCCTTGCGAAACACGGGAGGCGGGGCGGCGGGCGCGACGGGGTTGCCCCGCCGGAACACGAGGTCCACGCTCTCCCACTTGTCCTTCTTGGTCTCGATGAGCTTGCCGCCTGGCACGCGCTCGAAGCCAAAGAAGGGCGGGCCGTCGCCAAAGTGCGGCATCACCTCGGTGATGTGCGCTTTCCCGGGCGTGCTCTTGTACATGAGGCGCAGCTTGGGCTGGCTCGGGTACAGGCCCGAGTGGAGGTTGCCCGTGCCCTGGCGCCAGCCGTTGGCGAGGAGCTCGGCGCGCGGCGGGTCCACCACGATCTGGAGGTCGGTGATGAGGGGCACGTCGAGGCGCCGCGTGCGCCGGTAGTAGAGGTAGAGGAAGGTCAGGCCAGTGCGGTGGTTCATGTCGTTGTCGACCAGCACCCACTGACCCTTGGCCTTGTCCTCCTCGGGGGTGGTCTTGGGCTGGCAGTAGGTCAGGACGTTGGGGGAGAGGATGCAGGTCACGACGGCGAGTTCGGTGACTGGAGTCAGCTTGCACCTCCGAAAGAAGGGAGGCACTCACTTCCCGACGTGTGCTTGGCGACTGGGTCCTACAACGTCAGCCACGTCGGGGTCACACTCACCCAGACACCCAGAGGTAGCCCGACGTCGACATCCGCGTGGGTATCGTTGCCCGGCGCGATCTGCTCCTGCTTATGCAGCTCGAAGTCGATGGTGTCCCACGCCTGCCATCCGAGTTGGTCCACGCTCGCTGGAGAGTAGAGCTGCGAGAGGAGCGAATAGCAGACGAGTCCGACGGAGAAGAGGATGAAGGCGCCTAGGTAGGGTGTGAGCGACTTGAGATAGCCTGTCGTCCTCCTCCGCTGCCGATAGCGGGAGTCTAGTGGGAGTTGGGGCATGGCAAAAGCAGCCCTAGTCTCGGAGTTGACTGTGCAAGTGAAATGGGTAAATGCGAGAGAGACAACGTGACTGACGATGGTTGTTGTTGCGCAGCAACCTTGAAACCGAACACTGCGCATCGCACGTTGACGACAGCAGTTGATCGGCACCCCGGATCCTCGGATATCGGGTACTTCCGGCCACGTGATGATACAGCCATTACTATCGATACATCTTTGTGCGGGGACTGTCTGGCTGTAAGCTGCTTGTTCACGTCTACGGAGGCTCAGAGAATGCACGGCGCAGGCACCTGTTGGCGCGACGCTTCACGTCGTCTGCGGGCCGCTCCTCAATACGGTTGGGCCGGTCGATGCGGACTTGTGGGTGACTGGGTGGCTTCGACGTGTCGCGCTTCTCATCGGCCGCGGTTGTCACATGCTCGGCCACCTCCGGCAGGTTGACCCCTTGAGGAGAGTCCCAGAGGCGCTGGACAAGCCGGCGAAACGGCCGGAGAATGCCGGTGAACACGAGGCAGAGCAGGGCGACTAAGAGGGAGAGCTCGGAGGTCAGCATCGCAGTCGAGAGTTACTCACGATCCCATAAAGCCCGACCCACAGGGCTCTGAGAGCATGCGACACGACCCAGACTCCCATCTGGACACCAGGCAAGAAGTGCCCATAGCGGTCCATGAACGCAGGCGAACTGCCCAGCAAGCTGAGTACTGGGCTGTCAGCTCATCAACAGCAAAGTGCACTCACACGAGGCAGCCGGCGTGTCCCAAGGGGACGACCGAGGAAGCACAATAGACTTGAGGCTGTCGTTGAGGAGCAAGAACCCCTCTTGAACCTCGCGAGCGTACATGGCTGCCTGAAGCCGAGCCAGTTCCACCGAATCTTGCACCTGGTTATGGTGAATCTGATTGCTGTCAGAGATGTCGAGTACTGGACTCACCTCGAAGCTGTCCGAGAATGCCGCTAGTTGGGGAGCCAGGCCTCCTGCCTTGTGGTCTGCGTCTTCCAAAGCCTGGAGCTGTCAGCACATGTACTGGCATTGTCAGCCCCCGTACCTCTTTCAGACGCTCGGCTTGCGCAAGGCCGCGAGCCCCAAGGTCTTGAAGTGCAATCTGAAGTCAGCCTGTACCTCAATGTAGAACATACCAGATGGCGAGTAGCCTGCTGGCTCAACGCCTCCAAACCGTAGTTGGATGAGTTGTACATCGCCGCGAACGCCTCCTGGGCGTGAAGCACCATAACCTGCAGGCGCTGCAGTAAGCTCAACTCTTGCCTCAGACTCACCTCGTCGGTTACGTGGGTGAGGGCTAGAGACATCTGCAGTGAGCTTTACAGTGTAGCGACAGTCTTACCTCATGAACAGCCCCTCGTTGAAGCTGAGACAGGTCCTCCTGAGCACGGTGAATGGCGACCGCGAGCGAGTGCTTCATGTGTTGCGTCAACTCGCCCCAGTACTTGTCGTGGCCCTCCGCGAAGGAAGTGACAGAGTGCTCGAGGTTCGCCTGCATGAAGTCGAGGTGCAAGGCGACATCTGCGAGGTTCTGCAGGACCGTTTTCGATGCGGTGAAGGACTCGCGAACGGCCTTGAGTCAGCAGTGCCTGTGCAGCCCAACCCACCTCCAACTGCTCGTCGACTTTGCGGCTCCGCTCAGCGTCGTCTGCATGGCTGGCCTCGGCATTGCGATGCAGGAGCTGGAGGAGCGCGATCTTCTCGCGCGTCGCGTTGGTATACAACTCCTGTGCCAGTTCTGCTGTTAGTTGCGGTGGGGAGATGCGGCCTACCTATGTGACGCTGGTGTGTGAGAGCGAACCAAAGTTGGGCTAAAGTTAGCGCGAGCGGTCGGACCCATACTGGAGTCGCTGAAGTAGGTGTTGTACGTGGCCCAGTCTTGAGGGCTGCGGTGGAGCGTGCTGGGGTCAGCTGCATCTACAACGGGTGACTAACGCCAGGCAACGCGACCGCTTCTTCTCCACCTCGACTTGGTTTCGAAGAGCAGGGTCATCCCGGGGTTGCTGTGCCACCGAAGGCTCCCAGGGCTTGCACTCGTGGGGTATCTTCTGCAGCGCGGAGGACATGGAGCAGAGGGTGAAGGAGATAGCCACTGGGATGTCAGGATGAGGTCGGCACAGCGCTTACAGTCTTTGACCTCGGACTCGTCCAGTCCGAGATGTTCGCTGGACCGAGCTATGCCATGGATGCGCCGGACGGTTGCGGAGTGACAGCTCGAGGCACTAATGCGACGCATTGCGCCTGTAACAGTCAGCGCTGTGCATGGAGCGGAGGAAGGTAGGGGGCCGGGCGGGGATTGAAGAGGGAAGGTTGGACAGCCGAGCACTCACCGCGGCCCATCACTTCCGTCGCGACCTCCTTGGTGAGCCCGAGCGAACTTGCAACTGGCTGTGAGCTTGCAGCGGCTCATTGCAGCTCACCGTCATCAGACACCAGGTCGTGCTCGGCCTGTCGCAGTGGGAGGAGGGCTGTCAATATGACGATTGGGAGTACGGGCAGTTTCATGACGCCGAGCCGAGGACGGTGGAGGATTGACCGAGAGGGGCGGGGGGTGAGTTGAAGTCTACGCTGCGTGGGTTAGGGGCCGGCGTTGTGGATTGTGTAAGAGTGAGTGCTGGAGTGAAGAGGGAGTGGGGTGGATGAGTGATGAGTGAGTGAGAGTGAGAGACAGTAAGAGTAAGAAGAGGGAGGGAAGGTCCAGTCGAGCTCTCTTGGGGCATAGTCTTGGGTGAGGGAAGGTGGAGCGTGGTTGACCACGAGGAAGGTCTAAAGAGTTGGGCAGTGGCAAGGTTGAGCTGGACGCGCGGTGGAGGTACTGTAGTCACTCTCTCGGAACCAAACAGCCCACAGACCGCCAGATCGCCAGAGAATCATGAGGACGCGGTCTGGCTTACAGGCGTCTCACCATCACAGCGTGTCTGGAGCAGTCAGAACATCATTGTGTGCGTACAGTGATGAATATGCATTATGTCTATGGTGGGTGTCGTCGGGTTGGATGCCAGTCTAGCGCGTTATACCTCATATCTCCCTTTCGACGAGGTGTACTCCATGCTCATGGTCTCGCGACCCCTGGTGGCCACTGGCTCATGGGCAGCCACTCCCCGTTCGGGCCAAACCGCGGGTTCTGCTCGTAGTGGATGCCGTCCCCGAGCGGGCGTCCGATCGGCACTGATCTCGTTAGCCTCAGCCTTGACGAACGCCTAGAACGACTCACGGATCCAGCCCACCGGCGACTTTCCCATCTCGCGCCTCCACCGGTCCGTAGCGCGCCCGACGCGCCAGCGGTCATTCACGGCCACCCCGCCGTACTCCTCCTTCCACTCCTTCCTGACCGCGCGAACGTCTTTCGTCGGGCACACGGGGTTGTTGAACTCCTGTTTGAGGGCGGCCTCCTCCATGCTCTGCTGGTCCCCCGTCTGGAAGGACTCGATCGTCGACCTGCCGATGAGGATGAGGTAGATGTGGGTCGGGAGCATCATGAGGAGCGTGAAGACGAACAGGAGACCGGCGCTGGGCATTAGCACGGAGCAGGAAGGGGGCGTACATGGTGATCAGGGCGATCTTCTGCCCGTCGACCTCGTCCGCGAGGCTCGAGTCCACCACGAGCACAGCAGTGCTGAAGCAGCAGAAGAGGCCCGCCCAGAAGCAGAACGTGATGAAGACCTTGGGTCAGAAGGACTCTGTCTGCAGCGACTCACGGCGTGGTTCCTCCACCCGACACATTGCCCTACCCAGACGCAGTGATCTGGCTGTCAGCAACAGCTCCCGCACGCGTCGACGCACGATCAAACTGCAGGACGCAGGTTCCACAATGGCGACAGTGATGGGTGCGGTCGGGCTTGATAATCCTGCAGTGTGCGCACCATCGAGGTCCCACAACAACAGGCGGCGTAGGGCGAGGTATGCGCGAAGTCGTGGCTACTGGGGGTGCGAGAGAGGGCTGGAGTCCTGTGTGGGCCGGTGCAGGAGGCATGGGGTGCACGGCCTGTGAGGGTGGGGGCGGGGCGGGTGCGGAGGAGGGGTACATCGTTGCCGCCGAGGGGCGTCCGCCAAACGACATGAAGTCGCCCCCGTGCGACGCTCTTACCGAGCCACCAGAGAATGACATCGGCAACTCGTGGCCGGCAGGCACAGCTGGTGGCGGAAACAGGGAGGTGGGGTGCTGCTCGGAATACAGGTCCGGCAGCTGGTCTGGTCTCGATGGCATGCTCTGGATGCCCTCGCTGCCTCGCCAGACCGGGCCCACTTCGGGGCGTGGGAGGTGGGCAGTCTGCCATGAGGGGTCTTCAGTCTCGGGCACGAACTAGAGTCAGACGGGGGCGACCGGCAACTCACCTCTTTGGCGAAGCCTGGCCCTGTGAGAATGATCTGGTGTGAGCACAGACGGAACGGGGCCTTACCGCCAGATAGGACCAGATGAACATGATGTACAGAATGAGAAAGGCGACAAGGAGTCCGATGCCCACGCCGCGCGAGAATGCCGCGCCCGGGCGGTGCTGGATCGCGGGGACGAAGGTACGCCCGATTGCGACGTATGCTGCCCAGACGGCGAGGGCTAGCACGAAGCTGCCAGTCAGCGAGGTAACGGAGGGCACGCACAGGACGACAAACTTGCGGCGGACCCATGGGTCCGGGACAGCGTACGAGTTGTAGCTCTCGTTGAACCGCTTCCACCATGGACTGTGCGGGGCGGTGCTGCCCTGCATGGCGGTGGGATAGAACGAGTTACAGTCGCTCTGGGAAGAGTGGCCAGTGCGCAAACTCCATTATCAACAGGGAAGGAGCATGGGACGCGGGTGAGAAGCGCGGCCGTTGGAGAGAAGATGGTTGGTGGCAAACAAGTGGACAGAGAAGCAATAATGATGAAGGAAAGAAAGATGGAAAGTGATGGTCACGGTGATGGCCACGGTGATGGCCACGGTGATGGCCACGGCGTAGTGCGGCATTGCGCCAAGAGACGGTGAGGATCAGGTGAGGATCAGGTGAGGATCAGGTACACAAACAACGTCACCCAACCAGACTTGTATAACGGAAGCAAATCTCAAAGCGCGTCGAGTGACAATCCCTTCAACCCCCCATCTCCCACTTTGCTCGTCGCTGGCTGACCCACGCCGCCTTTTGTTGCATTCACCTCCATCACCTTCCTCGCCTTCATCACATCCATCCACCTCTAAAACATGTCCAAGAGCGCCTACGTCGGCCGCCTGCCTCCGGGTAAGCACCCCTTTGTCG
>JAMALN010000432.1:0-30910 GCA_023630115.1 Cutaneotrichosporon sp. PK4640 | reverse complement strand
CATGAAAGTAGAAAGCTCCAAAAGGGTCTCATAATGGGATATGCCACTGTCATTCATTAGTCTGCATCGTGAAGCTGTCACTAACGCCTGTCCACTGTGTGAGGTTGGAGATTCTCTCATCTGCACGCGCCTGCTCGTCCAAGAGAGAGTCGAGGTCGAAGAAAGAGGAGAGGTACAGGAGAGGGAACCCAGCTTCAGAACGGCGGAGGCGAGGAAGGGGAGCTGGCGACGAACCCAGGCGCTGAGGAGGTTGTTGCTGCATATGCACAAGCGAGGTGCGATGCATCTATGATGTCCAACATGCCAGGCGGATGCTACGAATCAACCTGTAAGCGTTCGCGAGCCAGATCCAGCTGCTCTACGATGGCTCCCTGGTGAATCGGTTTGGGTAGAATGTTGTCGGCCCCCGCAGCACGGTACTCTGCAATGTCCTCCTCGAGGGCGTTTCCGGTGCACCCGACAATGTAGACGTCGGAAGGCCAGGAGCGTACAGCACGGGCAACCTCAACTCCAGACAGCTGTGGCATCTGGCTTGATTTGTCAGCTCAGCTTGTGGTTCGACACTCACTTGTCCAGGAACACAACGTCGATAGGAGGCCCGCCTCGCCAGCTTCGCTCCAAGATGCCAAGAGCCACCTGGCCATCCTCGGCCTCCTCCACCGCGTGTCCCAGGCGCCTGAGCATCCGAGACATGAGGCGGCGAGTGAGCGGATCGTCGTCAACGACGAGGGTGCGAAGCTGGAGCAACTCGGCCGGGGAAGGCGGGTCCGCTTGGTGCGGGTCCTTAGGCGCAACCTCTGTGGGAGGCGACTCTGCGGGCGGGGTGGGCAATTTGTGGCTGTGGCGTTGGTGATGGGCGCCAAGACTTGCCGGCCGATCGCTGTCCAGGAAGAACGGAGGTGCGATGATCTTTTGCACTACATGTATGGCGCGTTGGGGCAACTGAGGCCTGGAGGCCGGACTGGAAGGACAATCTCCCGGCGCCGACAGTGCCGCGCGGCGAGGAAGATGATACGGTAGCTCGAACCAGAACATGCTGCCACGGCCCGGCTCGCTGCTCACGCCAAGCCGCCCCTGGTGAAGCTTAACGAGCTGGGTCACGAGCGCCAGCCCCAGGCCAGTACCCTTGCCTCCCTGACGCCGGCCGATCTCCGTCTGGACGTATGGCGAGAAGAGGTCGTTGCCGACGTCTGTACGCGAGAGTCCAACGCCAGTGTCGTGCACCTCCACGCGGATAATCGCCTTGCTTGTCTGCAGCTGTGTACCCGGATCGGAAGAGCTCACACACTCGTGGATCTCGGGTGTGCTGCCCGACTTGTGCTTGGCCCCGGCCCCGGCCGGGTACAGCAAGCGGGAGACGAGGCGGACCGACCCCTCCTGGGTGAACTTGAACGCGTTCGACACGAGGTTGGAGCACATCTGGCGGAGCCGCATGGCGTCGCCGACCACGATGCTACCCAAGACCTCGATGCGGGGGTCGAGCTCGAGATGGAACGCGACGCTCTCTGTACTGCGATAGGCGAGAGCAACGTGCTGGAGCGCTTGGTGGAAGTCAAAGGCCTTAGCGCAGAGCACAAGATTGCCACTCTCCATACGGCTGAAGCTGAGCATGTCGTTCAGCACAGTCTCCATCATCCGCAGACTGCTGTCGAGTCCCTCGAGCAGTTCACGTTGGTCCGGCTTGGCATTTGCAAACGCCCCTTCCGCCTCGAGATTGGCAAGGGACAGCCGTGCCGTGTTCAGCGGTACGCGCACCTCATGGAAAACTGGTCAGGTCAGGACGACCGAGACAAGTGACTCACTGTAGGCAACGAAGCGTTTCTTGGATTGCTCAGCTTCATCCTGCTTCTTGTGTGAGGCGACAACCTCGCTGCGGTGAGCTTCAGACGATGCGTTCGCCACACATACCTGAGGGCGTCCGCAACCTCCTGTTTCAGCTTGAACAACTGCCGGTCTGATCGCTCGCGGAAGTAGGCCGCGCCGGCGAAGATGTAGTGGTATACCGTGATAAGAACGACGTCACGCCACACCGCGTGTGCGAGGTTCCGGCGGAAGTACGCACACATGAACACACACCACACAGTCACCGCCAAAAGGTGTAACGGGCGGTTCAGGCGCATCGTCATCAGTGCAAACGTGGGGATGCCAGCGAGTAGGCCCATGAGGTTGAGGAAGTCGCGTGTGCCGCAGTCCCCGCTGCCGAAGAACTGGATCAGCAACGGAGAAGTGTCGGCTCACATTGCAGTCATGCTGTCGTCAGCCCCTCCTCCGCAGTTGAACGGCTCACCATCTCAATCGGCAGGATGTAACCCCAAACCCACGATGCGCCCACGAGGAAGAACTGGTACGTCCAGTACGAGCTGAGGTAGATGTTGTACGCGATCATGAAGGGCAACGGGAAGGTGAAGAAGCCTGCAAAGCCAAAGTACGCCTGGAGTCAGTGACGTAGCCCCAGCGAGCCACATACAGAGTACTCCCACGCTGTCCACACCTGGGTGGTGCCGATCGTCAAGAAGGTCGACAGCAGGATGAAGCACGTCGCCGCCAGCGCGCCGGGCTTGGCGGCTTGCCACCGCTGGGGTCAACTTGTCCCCTTGCTCCCTCACCTCCTCCTGAAACGCGCGCTCCGACTCCCTCTCTGGGAAACGGATGGGGACAAACTCGCGAAGTGTCGGGGCGGGTCGACGGAGGGCCTGCCTGATCCGCCGTAGCCGCCGAAAGCGGGGCTTGGGAGGCTCCTGCGCGTGTCCGTTCTCCTCGGCGGCGGCCTCTTCGTCGTAATGTTTCTCGTCGGGGGTTACACACTCGCTCTCTAAAGCGGTGAAGTGGGCGAAGTCGGTGTCGACGACCAGCTGGGCTACGGGTCCCTGTTGGCTGCTTGTGCTTGTTCCCCGGCGCCGTCTAGGCCCCTCGCTGTGTGACAAGGAGGCCGTGTCCTCGCGCCATGATCCAAGGCGGGTGAGAGCTCCGTGCAGGAGCTCGGGCTGGGGCATAGGTATCGCGGAGGTAGCAAAACGGGTGTTGAGAAGAGATGGTGAGTGGGAGAGGAGCTTGGAGTTGTGGTCTCGAGAAGAGGGGATGTTTGGTACGTCATCGTGAGAAGAGCAGCAGTGACAAGACCACCTTGAACGAGTGTAGCGGCGGCGCAACTAGTCCTGGCCCTCGTTCCGCACAAAGTGAGACACGGCGCCATGGCGTCGAGTGTTTGGCGGTGGTGGCGCGGTGGAGGCTGTGCAGCGAGGACTTCGATATCGCCGTTCTGTTCGCCGCCGTTCGGCGCGTGCGTCGCTGCAGGGGCGGCTCGACTGTAGTGTGGCAGATAACCGTGGGGTGTGTACATGTGTGTATGTGTAGTTTATCGTTCATCATGGGTGAGCTTGAGGCCTTGTGCGAGTGGGGAGTGTCAACGGATATCGCCCAGATCGGTACCACAGGCATCTGAGCGGAATGTGTTTGTGTCCCTTGCAGTAGCCGGTGACGCATGACGCGCCACGATTTGGTGGCCCCACAATATGCGAGATCGGCAGAGGTTGGCAACCTGTGCAGTGTATGTGGCAGTAGTACTGATTGCCAGCTCAAGAGTATGCTGACCTCATCCCTATGCATGCAGAGCAAGCTCGTTTGCTTGGAACAAAACGCGAAACTGCACTGTGCGGTATGTGTTGTGGGAGGTGGGACAGTTGTGGGGTGATGTTGAAGATTCAGCCGCGGCACCCACCCGCCTTCACCAACACACAGGGCAGTCGGCCAGTCGGACATCTGACATCACATCGTTCCTCCCATCCTCTCATGGCCTCTCACTCCCACCAACACCGCACCATGACATCATTGCCGACGACAAGAGTCTGGACACACGGCACACCGTGGACGCTGCCTTCCACGCCCGATGCATAAAACTCTCTCACTTGTGTGCGTCTTTCTGCCAAGCTGCCAACATACAAACCAACAGCATGTCTGCTCCTCCCGGACAAGCTCCTCCCACAGAAGCGCCCCGTTATCCGGGCACCGCCCACCGCGAAGTCGAGCCCAACGAGGAAATCGACCGTCGCCACGAGGGCGCCGACACCATCGGCGGCATCACCTACGTCAAGGACGTCGGCCTGGAGCCAGCACCCGCCCCGCCCCCCTCGTATGCCCCCGGGCCGTCTACCGAGCGAGCCCCTCCCCCTCAAGATCGCCCCGAGCATGCCACGGTCGACGATGTGCCAAGCAATGTGTCCGCTGCGCCGGTGAGAGATGAGGAGGCTGTGCCAGATCCAACCGCCAAGATGCATCTCGGCGTGGGTCCCGGCTCGGCCCAAGGGCCGAACCCCGTCGCAGCACCAAACACGGTGGCGCCCGCCATTGATCTCCCCACAGCCGAGGGGCCCATGACGGTGCGCCTCGGAGAGGGGGCGGCGAAATCGTCTCCACTGCTAGGCAAGGCACAGCCTCAGATGGGCGCCGGCGGGGCTGTGGACCCATCCGCGGCACCCAAGCACGACAGCAGCGAGGCAGATCCTGAGGCTGCAGACGCAGAGAAGAGGGCCGCCGATCTCCGTTCCGTCCTCGGCGAAGAACCCGAGGGCAACCTCGTGGACGGCATCGAGGATGACGTGCTCTACACTCTCATGCGTGGCTTCGACAGGGTGAGCTCTGCGCATCGCGACGACGCTAACCGCAGCAAATCAACCACGTCCTCAGCCCGGCGGGCAACTTGCCGCCGAATCAGCCTGACCTGCGCATGACCAGTCTGCCGGACGTGGGATATCGCTCTGACACCCTCAAATCCAACTTTGAACGCGTCTTCTCCGCTGCGGGACCGCAAGCTGTGCGTGGTATGAGCGAGCTCATCCGCTTGACGGACTGGGATAACCTGCCGCTCCGTACGGGGATGTACTGCGGGTTCTACTTCATCGCATGGTGGTTCGGATACGCCATGGTGTTGCTTGGAGTGTTTGCGACCGTGCTCGCCTGCTTCCCCAAGACACGCCGATACCTCTTCCCCCGCGTGAGTCTGGAGTGGCTCTGGTTGCGGCTCTAGCTGCGAGCTGACGCTGACAGCAGGCGCCACCGCCCGGCAAGCCGGTGTCCGCAACCGACCCCACCAACCAGGCGGGTGATCAGAGCTTTATCGGGAGCGACCGCACGCGCTCGCAGGCCGAGCAGGTCGAGCAGCAGGCCTTTGAGGCTCGAGCGATCTTCGAGGCCTACGCACAGACGGTGATCATTGGGGGCGGTGGGAACAAGAAGCACGCCGGGAACTCGCGAGTTGGACACAAGACAGAGGCACCGGTCGAGACGGATGACGGCACTGTACGCGACGAGGACGGCAAGGTCCTCGCCCACAAGGAGGACGCCTTCGACGCATCGGACGCTGCCGTTCCCCATCAAGAAGTTGTGGACGGTACCAAGCTCGTCGCCAAGGATCAGAAGGCGGCCGAGAAGGCTGCTGCCCTCGAGGCGAAGCGCAAGCGCGACGCACTCGTTGCCAAGATGGCCAAGGGCACCGAGACTACTCTCGGCAGTGTTGCAGACTTTGTAGAGATTCTCCAGAAGTAAGGGATCCGGACGAGCGCGCTAACAGCAGCACAATGTCGCCGCCCGCTCCATATCCCGAGACGTATGCGCGCTTCAAGTTCTCCGCTGTGGCATTTCTGGTGCCCGTCCTGGCCCTGCACTTCATCCCCGCGCGCATGTTCGGGCGTGCCGCCTCGTTCGGACTTGGCTTTGCTCTGTGGGGCCGCCCACTGGCTATCAAGGCGTTCAGGTTAATCCCACGCATGATGCCGAACCTCTCCATGCTACTCGACCCCCGCAACAACCTCCTCTCCGGCGCACCGACGAACGCCCAGCTCACACTCTTCCTCCTCCGCGCGGCCGAAGACATCGGAGACCCACTTCCTCCTCCACCCACCGCACCGGCCAGCGGGTCGCAGACCAAGGCCCTGAGCGATACGCAGCCCACCGAACAGGCCGGCGACGAGGACATGGAGCTTGCGCGCCAAAAGGAGGCGGACGGCAAGAAGGTTGAGGCGGCGCGGCACAAAACGCGTGCCAAGGCCAAACGCACCCTCACGACCGCGTTCCGCAAGGTCGGCAAGAAGGTGGCTGCGTTCCGCGGCGACGTCGCGGTCGATGGCCAAGAGAAGCCGATCGCGGGCCAGTTCAAGAGCGGCCTGCTGCACCGCAAGTTTGGCACGTCCCCCGATGCGTACGCGTGCAAGCTCAACAACAAGCCCGGGCATCTACTCGTTGACGGCGAGTCTGGGCGCGTGGCATGGGTCGCGCTCACGGAGAGTGGGCCGTCTGAGAAGCATGTGTGGGATACGGACGACCTCGTCGAGCTCACCAAGGCGAGCGTGAGCGTGCCCCGTCTCCTGGCCGGCTTTGTGGGCGGCGTATCCATCGACTCCTTAGGCCTGATCATGCGCTTCGCCGGTCCGCCTGTGGCTGAGGGCGAGGTGGACCCTAGCATTGTCGAGTTGACCTCCGTTGAGCGTCGTGACCCTCTGTTCAACCGCCTCGTTGCTATTGGTCCGCAGCGCTGGGAGATTCTGTAGCTGTAACCGCACACGGACGACCGTAGAGTCCCCTCGATGCATGCATGCTGGTGCTGATGCTGGGGACATACCTGCTCTTGCTCTCCGCCCCCCTGTGCGACCGCATGCACGCATGCATGGTGCAGGCTATTCTGGTGTATTCTGCCGGTCATGTCCGCATGGGGCCGTGGGGCGGAGGGGTCCGAGTGCCGAGCCGAGTCACCAGGACGAGGGTGATCACCGTTGAGTGGCACGGCGTCAGAGGTTTGTGTTTGTGACTATTTGTATCGGCGCTCACAACATCTCTTGTGCTGTTCACATCACCCACCTTCTCCTCCGTCCCCACTTCTATCCTCTCTACCAGTGACAGCACGCAGAGAATGAGCGCCATGGTACGTCCCCCTCTCCGCGCAGCTCGGGCACTGGCGACCCGCCGCGGCGCCATCCTCCAGGCGCGCGCTATGTCCTTTGCGCACGCAAGTCGCCCGCTCCCCACTTCCACCCCCACTTCCCGTGCTCCCACGCTCCGCCCTGCGCTGCACCGCCCCAGCATGATGTCTTACGCCACCCAGTCCTCGACCACCATCCCGCCCACCAAGCTCTCGGCTGTCGCGCCCGGCACCAAGCTTGCGGCCGACGCGCTCATTGTCCCCGTGACGTCGGGCGACAACGGCGTGCAGCTCGGTGACGCAAGTGGGCTCAGCGCGGACCGCGCTTCCGCCCTTGCCCCGCAGCTTGGCAAGCTGGGCTTCAAGGGCAAGACTGGCTCGATCACCTCGGTGCCGGGCGCCGAGGGTGACGCGGCGCCGGTGCTCATCTTCGCCGGGCTCGGTAAGCCCGAGAAGGACGGCTCCGTCAAGCCGGAGGCCCTGCGCCGCGTGGTGGGCGCCGCCATTCGTACCGCCTCGGGTATGGAGCTTGCCACCGTCGCTGTCAGCGTTCCCGCCGGCGCCGAGCTCCTCACCGCGGCGGCTGAGGGTGCGTCGCTCGGCGCGTACGCGTGGAACTCGTACAAGAGCAAGGACACGAGTGCGCCTGTCGCGTCCATCCAGCTCGTCTCGTCGGCGTCGGACGCTGCCGAGGTCGTGCGCCGCGCCGAGGTGGCCGCGCGTCACCAGAAGGGTGCGCGCAACCTCGTCAACACCCCGCCCTGCGACCTGTACCCCCAGACGTTCGCCGAGCGCGCCGCCGAGTTTGCCAAGGGCCTCGAGGGCGTCACTGTCGAGGTGTGGGATGAGAAGCGCCTCGCCGAGGAGGGGTGCGGAGGCCTCGTCGGCGTCGGACAAGGCTCGGCCAAGCCTCCCCGCCTCGTCAAGATCGCGTACACCCCCAAGGGCGTCTCCAACCCTAAGCACCTCTCGATCGTTGGCAAGGGTGTGACCTTTGACTCGGGCGGCATCTCGCTCAAGCCTTCTGCCAAGATGCACGAGATGAAGGGCGACATGGGTGGAGCCGCCGCGACCCTCCACGCGGTCCTCGCCGCCGCCGAGCTGCAGGTTCCTGCGCGCGTCACCGGCTGGCTCTGCCTCGCCGAGAACATGCCCAGCGGAACGGCTCTCAAGAACGGCGACGTCATCCGCCAGCGTACCGGCACCACTGTCGAGATCCACAACACCGACGCCGAGGGCCGCCTCGTCCTCGCTGATGGCCTTGCCATGGCCCAGTCCAAGGCTACGGGCTACGGCACTGAGGACTCCGACCCCGACCTCCTCCTCAACATTGCTACGCTCACTGGTGCGCAGCTTGTTGCCCTCGGCATGCGCACCGCCGGCCTTATGGGCGACGAGAAGGCCGTCAAGGCTGTCGAGGCTGCCGCTGCCGTCACGGGCGAGCAGTTCTGGGCGATGCCCTTCCCTGACGAGATGCTCGAGGACCTCAAGAGCACCACCGCCGACCTCAAGAACATCGGCGGCATCCCCATGGGCGGCATGATCAGCCCGCCGGTGTCTTCGTGAGTCCCCGAAGCTTGGATCCCCGCTTACACCAGCTCCAGCAGTTCGCTGGCGACAAGGGTAACTGGGCTCATCTCGACGTGGCTGGCCCAGCGGCCAACTTCAGCAGCCCGTGGGGCTACACCCCGACTGAGGGCACAGGCTTTGCCGTCCGCACTCTGCTCAAGGTCGCCGAGCAGCTCGCCGCGTAGCACGACGCACACATAGAGGTCAGAAGTCGTTACACATGCATATTAGGTTCACACTGCCTACATCTTGCTCTTCTCCATCGTGCGGTACTCGAGACCCGTGAGAGGGTAATCGAGCGGGTGGAGAGCACGCTCCTTCGCTCGCTTAATGCGCGCCTCCGAGACCTCAAAGGCACGGGGCACGCGCTCGTCCCACTGTCCTGTCTTGAGCTGGTGAGCGAGCCCGCGCGTGACACTGTGTATGAGGGCCATGCCGCGACCGTTGTATCCGGCGGCGATCCAGACCCCAGGACGCCCCGGCACAGCGCCAACAATCGGGAGGTAGTCGACACTGTGGCAGATGATCCCTGCTGTTAGCTGTAGTTCACAGTCTGCCTCACCGGTCCAGCACTTGGTCAAGCCCTCGCCATCGGCCTCCTTGCCCCAGCCCAGGTAGCTATCGCGACAGTAGTCGGCAAGCCAGCGCTTGACCTCGGGACGCACGAAGCTGTCGTCGTCGATGCCGTACACCTGGTCCGGCTTGATGATGCGGTTGCCGAACAGCGCCTTTGGGTACGGACCGAGGACAACGCCGCTGTCGGGGGTCTGGATGAGGTAGGGGCCAGCCTCGACGGCAAACGTGGTCTTGAGCGCGCGGGGTCCGGCGTATGCGGCGGGCGACGTGACGAGACCCGAATGAGAGTGCACAGGGACAAGACTGGAGTCAATGCAGGTCACAGGAGATGTGATGAGTAAGTAGCACTCACACATCCTTGAGCTCGGGCAACACATGCTGCGTGTACGCGTTCGTCGCAAAGATAAGGTTGTGAGCGCGCACGCTCCCGCGCTGGGCGCAGTCGACAGTCACAGTGCCGTCCGAGTTGTGACTGAACCCAGCAACTGGCGCCCACGAGTAGAAGCTAACGTCGGCGACCTTGGACTCCAGCGCGAGGCGCAGGAACGCGGTTACGCCTCGATGGGGGTGCCACGATCCACCGGGGCAGCGGTTGGCCTGAATGGCGCCACGAGTGCGCGAGAGCTTGCGCACCTCGGCGGGGTCCGTCACGATCTCCCAGTCGAGCACACGCCCCTTGTGCTTCGGGTGCGTCTTGAGGAGCTTCTGCATGAGCTCATAGTTGCGCATGTTGTCCGCCGCGCCGTCGGGAGTGGTCAGCACCTGGCGTCAGCTAGAACTGCGAGTTGCCCACCTCCACACGACTGCCTCGCCAGAAGTCCGCCTCGATGCCCTCGGAGCGCACAAGGCTCTCCACCAGGTCGAGGTTGCTCTGCTCAAACATGATCACGTCCATGGCGTCCTCGGCGCTGAGGCCTGCGCCGCCCTCCTCAAGCGGGGCCATCAGCGGGGTAAGCAGCTGCCAGCTCTGCCCGACGACGTGGCCACCGTTACGCCCAGCTAATCGTCAGCCAGCTGCTCACGACCACCAACCCACAGGCTCCCGACGCGACGTCTTTGGCATCGAGGATGACGACCCGCTTGCCCGCAGCAGCGCCGCCCGGCCGCGAGAGCTGGTACGCCAGCGACGTTCCTGTTGCACCCGCTCCCACGATCACATAGTCGACAATCTCCGTCGGCAGCTTGGCATCGCGCCCATGGTCCCACAGCGACTTGGGCCCGCGGTTCTGAGGTCAGCTCATGCGCAAGGAGGACTTACCGTCTGCTGCCAATGCGATACTGTCGAAGTGTAAGGCTGGGGGAAACACGGCATGGTGATGGTGAGTGAGCAGTCGTACGTGGGGCGCCATTAAACGATGGCATGGGTCGCACATGTCCGAGTGGGTGTGCTGCGAGCCAGACACCTCTGACGTGGTATCTCGGCGTCGCGGAAGCAGGTCGCATGGAGTCGCGGATCTGGCCGAAGGCTGGTTGCCGAACTGGTGTCCGTTTGGTTCCCGACGAGCAACATTCCACAAGGTGAACATGCCCTGCTCTGATCATGACAGGGATTAGTGCGGGGACGGGGTGTTAGATAGCAGTTGATACGGGTCAGTGCGCTGGCGAGCGACGCGATGGAGATGGCAGTAAGATGAGGCGCAGGAGTCAGGTGGAGATAAACGATACTGGAAGCGGGGCGGGTGCGCCGTTACCGTGCCCCGCCTCCCCATGGTGCACGGCCGGAGCAACGGGAGACGGCCGATCCGCAGGCGGGGTACAGGGTGATACTGTTCGAGGACGGTGGCCGCGATAGCCACGAGTGAGTGACCGACAAGTGGTACATGGAACAAGCTGATCTACAACCAATAATGATAGCGAGCATCTAGAACGCGCCCATGCCGCCCACGTTGTTGACGTTTACCAGCGGGCCAATGTCGCCGGGCTCGAAGTAGAGGCTGTCGATGACGCTGGGGTCCAACATTGTGAAGATGTCGCCGCCGTGGTATCCAACTAGGGACGAGAGCCCGCCGCCCAGCTCGAACGGGAGCTCTGAGGGCTGGTCCGGCGCTGTAGGGGCAGCTGCCGGTCCCGGGTCATTGGCGGTGAGGTGGGCTGCAAAGAGATCCATCGCCTGCGAGGGCGTCCCGCATGCGATACGTGCGGCGGCAAGCCTTCGGCTCGAGTTCATCAGTCGCCGGCCTAGCACGTGCGTGATTCCCGTGATATTCTCGTGCAGGCGCAGGTCGATGAGTCGCCGTGCCAGGCCTGCTGTGAGCGCCAGAAGGAACATGTCGCTGTCGCCGGTGCGAGGTGAAGTCGAGATGATGCGCAATGTGAAGAACCCGGTGTACGCCATGCGGTAGTATCTGCTGTCAGCGACGCTGGCACTTGGACTCACCTGTAGGAGAACATGTGGCTTGTGCTGATAAGCTGGTGCGTCCCGCTCAGAATCGCGATGGCCCGAGGGATGATGACTTGTGCTCTCTCGAGGCATGCGTCCCGCCCCACTGCGATTGCGTCCTTTGGCCACTGACGCAAGATGCTGTACTCGTACAGCGTCGTAGTGAGGATGAAGCGATACCCATCCATGTCGCTCTCTGCCATGGCGACATCGCTGGGGGCGAGCTTGGGGTACCATGCGTCCTTCCAGCGCTGCAGCGCCGCGTCGACAGAGGCCATGTGAGCAGCGATGTCGAACACTGGTCCGCGGGCTTGGAGCTTGGCGACGTCCAGCTGGAAGCGCATGAACAGGCGTAGGAGGAACATGCAGGCGCAGGCCATGCTGTCGTAAGGCAGTGCAAGGGGGTGCGTGCACCATTCGAGAAGACGGCTCTCCTCAACTTGCGGAAGATCCGGCAGGAGGCCGCGGCGGGAGCGGAAGAACGCGGTGGCGCTCTCCCAGTCCACGAGCAGGATGACCATGCGCGTGACGCTGCGTGCCAGCCGCTCCTCGGACGCGTTGTGGTGCGGCGACGGCGCCGTGGCCCACTTTGGCGGGGGCCATGTGTCGAGCCGCAGCTCGATGCACAGTGTCACTGCCTTGGCAGCCAGGTGCCAAACGCGGTTGAGCTTGCGCCCGCCGAGCGAGGTCGTGAAGATGAGCAGTGCCTGGCAGATCTCGAGGCTCTGGAAGCAGTGCTTCTCCACCTGGGTAATGAGCCACTCGACGTGGTTGTCCAGACGAGCTACCAGAGCTGTCGTGTGCCCCGAGACCGGTAGGCTCTGGGCGCTGATCAGAAAGACGACAGCCGTGAGGAGAGCGGAGCGTGCGCGGAGGAATGGCAGCGTGTGGATGGCGGGGTCGAGGGTGCGAAACTTGCCCTCGGTCCAGTACACCTCGTACAGGTCCCTGGCCTCGCGCTCGCTGACAATGCCCGCGGCGACCGGGTCGTAGTCTGGACCGAGGTCGAAGCGAGGCTGGTCGATGCGTGCGTACACAAGCTCATCGCCCGGTTGTGGGGCGTACGCGTCTGGCGGCTTCTGCAACTCTCCCAGCCCCTCCTCCAGAAGGCTCACGCCGCGATAAGGGTTAGGATCGAGCCCCCGAGCAGCCTCGTAGAACTCGTCGAGGAAGCGCGTGCGGTCGAATGGCTCTCGCGCGACCGTCTCGGGGCTCTCGTGCTCGGGCTCGGGCTGATCGTCTGCAACGCGCGCAAGCACGCTCAGCATGTTGAACGTTGACGAGTTTGTCACCGCCCCGCTGGGCGTGCGCGCCCCTGGCTCTGGCTCGTCGTACAGGTCCGGTGAGGGCGACACGTAGACGTCATCGGTCGGCGCAGGCAGTGGACGCGTTGCGGCGAGCGGCGATGTGCTTGATCCGGAGGGAGGTCGGGCCGGCAGCTTTGGTGTCTCTCCGCCCACCCCGCGGACACGGCTGATGGTCAGCCCAATCCCGTTCCGCGCCGTACTTCTTGGAGCCCAACTTGCGTCCGAGCTGGTGAGTCAGAGGTGACGTTGCGGGCACTCACCTTGCGGGGCACGACCTCGCAGACGGCACCCAGATGCGTGCAGCGCACACAGTTGCTGGCCCCCTCCTCGCGGCGACACTTGATCTGGCATTAGCGCCCATCCCACTGGCCGCCCTGCGCTTACCTTGTTCCTGCGGCATTCCATACATGCTGAGAACGGCGGCATGGGTGAGTGAATGGAAGATGGAGTTCAGATCGGCGTTGCGGCAGTCTATGATACATGCAACCAGCTGCCGGGCGCGGGTATCTGCATCCACTCACTGAGCATGTGACTCAACTAGCCAAGAGGTACCGGTTAATCTTGGCGGGGATGCGTCGGACTCGAGCGGACGCTTTGCCCACCGCTTTACCGCTCACCTCGCTGATACCATCAGCCACTTGGATCTCAGGAACAACCCGGCCTTGATAGGCACATTGGCCGTTCCCAACCGTGAACGCCGTAATCCGCTCCGCACAGCCCCCACAGGGCAGAGGAACGGCTCTGACTCTGTGGCCCGATCTGGGCTCCGAAACCGAGGCACGGCGCCGCAGAGTGGGCTAATTGGGGGTCGTTCCTGCTTCTTGGCCCCACAACCAGCACCACAGGTGTAGCGATTGGACATGTGGGGTCAGGGCGCTTGGTCGCGTATCGTATGGAATTGGCCGACCACCTGGGCCAGCTGACAAGAGATAGGGGCGTCGCACGGCGTCTACTCCAAACACTCACTCCTCGCCGTGCTGGGAGCCCACCCGTTGGCGAACAAAGCGATCGCACTCCGCCGCCGGACGGCCCCGGCCTCGTCACAGCGGCTCAGCGGGCCATCCAGAGTTAAATACAAGGGACGCGTTTGTCTGGGATGCCCAACACCCTCACCCGAAGCCCGGGCACATCACCACCCTACCACCACTCACCCCATCATGTCTGAGAAGGATGCCGAGATCGGGAGCAAGTCCGACTACAACGTCCACGTGAAGGAGGCGTCGGGCCACCACAACGGCCTCGAGGGTACGCTGCGCGACGAGACGGACGAGACCGGCGTCGTGCGCGCACTCAAGGCTCGCCACATCCAGCTGATTGGCATCGGATCGGCAGTCGGCATCGGTCTGTTCATCGGCTCTGCGCGCAGTCTCATCTACGCGGGCCCTCTTGGGTCGCTGCTTGCCTACACCTTCTACGGAGCCGTTCTCTGGGGCGTGTGTCTCGCAGCCGGTGAGATGGCCGCCTTTCTGCCGATCCGCGGCGGTCATCTCGCTTGGGCCCACATGTACCTCGACCCCGCCGCGTCCTTTGCAATCGGATGGAACTACATCTATGCCTGCTTGATGTTCGGGTGCGCGGACATCATCGCAGTCTGTGGTCTTGTGAGTACCCCGACGTAGCGCCGTGCTGACCCGCAGATGCAGTACTGGCTTCCCGACGTCAACGTGGTCGCGTGGATTATCATGACCCTTGTCATCATCACGGTTCTCAACGTGTTCCACGTCAAGTTCTTCGGAGAGGCTGAATTCGTGAGTTGCCCGGATGGGGTGCAGCTGATGCCAAGTACTTTGCCTCGTTCAAGGTTCTGCTCATCGTCGGCCTCCTGATGATGACCTTCATCGTCATGCTCGGCGGGAACCCGCAGAAGGACCGCATCGGCTTCCGCTACTGGAAGAACCCTGGTTTGATGGCCGAGTACCACAGCACCGGCTCGCTCGGCCGCTTCCTTGGCTTCTTCCAGGTCTTCAAGATCGCCGCGTTCTCGATGGGCGGCCCTGACACCATGGCCATGTGCGCCGCCGAGGCCGTCCAGCCCCGCAAGGTCCTCCCTCGCGCCGTCAAGGCCATCGTGTTCCGCCTCGCCGTCTTCTTCGTCCTCGGCGCGGTCGCCATCGGTGTCCTCGTGCCCTACAACGACCCCTTCCTCAAGGAGTCGGTCGCCACTGGTGTCGGCTCCAACGCCTCGGCCTACGTCGTCGGCATGAAGCGCGTCGGTATCAAGGTCCTCCCGCACATCTTCAACGCCGTGTGCGTGACCTCGGCCGCCAGCTGCACCAACGGTTTCACCTACCTCTCGATGCGTATCCTGCACTCGATGGCCCTCCGCGGCGAGGCGCCCAAGTTCTTCGCCAAGACCAACAAGCACGGCGTGCCCCTCAACTGCTTCTACTTTGTCTTTGCTGTGCTCTGCCTGAGCTTTATGCAGCTCAGCAACAACGGCGCCACCGTCTTTGGCTGGTTCATCGACCTCTCCTCGGTCGCGACCATGATCAACTACACGGCCATGGGCATCCTGGGCATCCGCTTCCACGCCGGCATGAAGAAGCAGGGCATCGACGCCAAGACGTTCCTTCCCTGGCGCACGCGCTACACCGTCCCTTGGGCCTGGTGCTCGGTCTTCTTCCTCATCATCATCACCGTCTTCCAGGGCTGGGAGGTGTTCACCAAGGGCGGCTGGGACCTCAAGTCGTTCTTCACCTGCTACTTTGGCCTCTTCTTCTTCGCCATCTGCTTCACCCTCTGGAAGATCAAGAACAAGACCAAGGCCGTCCGCCTCGAGGACATGGACTTTATGTCGCGCGTCCAGGAGTTCGACGAGCTCGACGCGTACTACAAGGAGCACCCGCCCGTCTCCACGTCGCTCTGGAACAAGTTCCTCGACAAGCTCTTCTAAGCGGGTGGTGCGGGGGATTGAGGGTGTGGAGAGGGGGCTGTGGACGGGGCATGGCATGGGGTGGGGATGTACAAAGCGAAGAGATCCGAGGATCGAGGAGTGGTTGTCAACTAGTATAGCCTTCTAAAGCGGGTTAGGACCGCAGTTGTGCACACAATAGAATGAATCGTTGTCTAGGTCCAAGATACGCACCCGGCCTTGCATGCGTGGGCATGTATGGGCACACACCGCCGCTACAGGTGCGGGTGACGTGCCGGCTATGCCGAGTAATCAGCCTAACCTTCCACTGATGATTGTCATCATGCTGTGCTTGTTGCACGGGTATGAAGAGAATGCAGAACCACGAAACCTACGGCGGCAGACGACGTGCAGACGCACGCCCTGAGCGGGCCGACAAGTCCTATTCAACAGTGGTATGGAGTCAGCATTCCGCGTCCGCCCTCGTCTCCGCCGGATCGGATGTCCGCAGAGTCGGCGCGCTGTCCCTGGGCATTGCCGTCACCGGGCTTCCACCTCAGACATACTATGCGTCTCCATTGCTCCAAGGCCGTCGGTGCTCCCAAGATAGCACTGGGCGCAACACCGCTCCTGTCGGCGTTGGAGGGGCGTCCGCACCAACTGTGCGGCCCGCCGTGCGGAGCTGTGCTGGTCAATGCAAGAGGCGGCGCGGTCGATCGGTTGCTGCTGGTGTCGTGAACTGCTGGAGAACTATAAAGGAGCTGAGCTGACCATGCATGCGACTTATACTACGAACAGCCACTCCGCCGCGTTCTTCAGGACAAACCAAGTTACCCAGGTGAGATCTGCCCTCGGCGTTAACTGACACGAAGCATGCTCGCCCTCATTGCCATCCTCGCTGCCTCGTCTCTCGTTTCCGCCGCCCCCGCTGCTTATGGCGACAACGTCGCTCGCCACGAGACTCTTGACGACCACCAGGCCGCAGCTCTCGCCAAGCGCGATTTCTGGAGCAACGGCTGGTACAACACGTTCGTCAAGGGTGCCGTCGATTGCTACTCGGCCCCGACGTACGATAGCGACAAGGTCAGCTACTACAAGCCCGGCAGCTCGGTCGCGATCGGGTGCCAGACCCACGGCGAGGACGTGAATGGCAACGACGTGTGGGACTTTACGATCCGCAAGTGCTACGTCCCGAACGACCAGCTCAAGATCGATCACGTCTGGATCCCGGGCGTGGACGACTGCGACGCCAAGTGAGCTGGTCAGATATGTCTATGCATCATTCGCCTCGCTGCACGCCAACACGTTCTCGCAGACTACATTCACCTCTGCGTATGTCCTCTGGGGGGTATTCGGTCTCCCACACTCTGCATACAGACTGCAGTCCCAGGGCACAGTCACTGGCTCTCCCAAGAACGCACGGGGCGCAACTCCACGCATCGGGATGAGTAGGCCCGAATGCCCCAGCTGTGCAGAGCAGCATAAGGCGATGCCGACGATGCACTGCTGAGCGGCGGCGCCCTCAATGGCCTGTGGTAAGTGGGAACGGAGATATAAATCAGCTTGGCCTGACCAAAACATCACACCGAGCATCGACTTCAACCTCGCCATCAGCACCAGGTAAGATCAGCACTCGACTGCACTGACGCTGAGCATGCTCGCCCTCGCCGCCCTCCTCGTTGCATCGCCACTTGCCTTCGCTGCGCCCGCTTTCCGCTGCAACGGCGCTCGCAGCGAAACGCTCGTTGAACGCCAGTCCGCCATCCCAGCCAACCCCGACATGTGGGTCGACCCCTACGAGTCGTACGTCGACAGCAGCGGCGGCGTCAACTGTTACTCCGCGCCCACGTACAGCAGTGACAAGGTCTGCCGCTTCAAGTCCGAGAGCTCGGTCGCGATCGGATGCCAGACCCACGGCGAGGAGGTGAATGGCAACGATGTGTGGGATTACACTATCGGCAAGTGCTACGTCCCCAACGACAGGCTCGAGATCAACCACGTCTGGATCCCCGGCATGGCCGAGTGCGACACCAAGTGAGCAAGCTAGTATGTTTCTAGGCCCGTCGCCTCCATGCATCCCGTAGCTCAGTCTCAGGCATCACATTCACTTCTGACTACTTCCTATCCCAGTTCATGCGCCACGTGCGCCAGGGGCACCGGGTCCGGAGATGTTCTCGCGGGCGTGCGGGATCTGGTCCGCGTGGAGGTCAAACTTGCCAGCGACAAACTCGCCCTGGGCTGGGTCCGAGGGGCGGCGGGCAGAGGCGCCAGTGTCGGTGGCCTGGTCGCGGCGGAAGGTGGTGTCGGCGTCGGGTACGCCAGTGCCGTACTCGTTGAACTTGCCGTGGACGGGGTCGGACATTGTGTAAACTTGGGTGTGGGGGTGAGTTGGGGAGACGAGAGTTGGAGTGGCGAGGGAAGCCCTTCTCAGACGCACGGGTTATATGCACGCAACCTTCCCACCTCAGGAGTGTCAGCCCGGCTGCGCGAACGTGTGCGTGTGATGAGGTCAGTAGTGAGGTCATGGGGAGAATGTGTTGGCCAGATAAACTCGTGGCTGCGCGGTCTCTGGCGAGGAGGTGCTTTCTCCTGCGCGAGCTCCACGCACCACACTGATATGTTAGCCACAGACGAACCGTGCAGCAGAGGCACAATCCTTGCAGCAGCCAGTGGCGAGAGCGATCGTGATCTGCCACCATCGTGGGTGCATGCTTCCGACTCGTCCGTTGGTGCGATGGAATGTGGGCGAAGCAGCTCTCGGCGATGGCCGGTCATCTCCGAGACGGACCTCGGCGCTCGCATCTCCCGCGGCATCGCGTTGACTCAGGCTCCAGAAATATCTCTCGCCTGCCATCACACATATCGCCATGAGCAACAAGGCCAAGGTGCTACCTTCAGCAGTCGAGGCCATCGGGCACACACCGCTGGTACGCCTCGACCGCGTTACAGCCGCCCTGGGGTTGGAGGGGACGATCCTCGCCAAGCTCGACTACCTCAACCCCGGCGGGTCCAAGAAGGACCGTGCGGCGCGCGGCATCATCGAGGAGGCGGAGGCCGCGGGCCTCCTCCAGCCGGGGCAGCCAGTGGTCGAGCTCACGAGCGGGAACATGGGTGGGCGGACACCCACGCAGGCGCTAACTGCAGGCACGGGACTCGCAATCATCTGCGGAATCCGGGGCTACCCCTTTATCGCGGTCATGTCGCGCGGCAACTCGCCCGAGCGCGCGCGCATGATGGCCGCACTAGGGGCCGAGGTCGTGCTCGTCGACCAGCTGCCCGGCTCCGTTCCCGGACAGGTGTCGGGCGGCGACCTCGCGCTCGTCGAGGACAAGGCCAAGGAGATCACCGAGGCGCGGGGGGCGTTCCGCGCCGACCAGTTTGCGCGCGACGGCAACTGGCGCTCGCACTATAACGGCACTGCGCGTGAGCTGTGGGAGCAGACGGACGGGCAGTTGGATGGCTTTGTCGACTTTGCAGGCTCCGGCGGGACGTTTGCGGGCGTCTCGCGCGCGCTCAAGGAGCTGAACCCCGCGGCCAAGTGCTTTCTCGTCGAGCCCGAGGGCGCGGCTGTGCTCGCCGGCCAGGCAGTGTCCAACCCCGACCACCCCATCCAAGGGGGCGGGTACTCGATGCCCGACCTGGCGTTCCTCAAGGGCTTGCACGCGGACGGATACATCCAGGTCACGGGCGACGAGGCGCGACAGGCGGCACGCATGCTCGCGACCAAGGAGGGCATCTTTGGCGGGTTCTCGTCGGGTGCCAACCTCGCCGCGGCGGTCAAGGTGCTGCGAGGTGAGATGAGGGGCAAGACGGTGGCGATGGTGGTGTGCGACTCTGGGCTCAAGTACCTCTCTACCGACCTCTGGGCAGAGCTTTAGGTGCCCTCCGCTGAGCTCCAAGCATACTGCCCGCCGCAGCCATGTATGGATCACGACACGTGTATGCATTAGCGCGGAAGCTGCTTGAGGAGGATGTGAGCAGCGACCACCAGGCTGAGAGCTACGGCCACGCTTACAAGTACTAATCAGGACGGCCGCTCCGCCAGAGTGGGCATGTCATGCCACGCCTCGAGCGCGTACAGCCTCTCGCCTATAGACGCACGATACGCCGCCTCGGAGATGAACTTCAGGTTCTCGTTGGCCACGACCACGTTTCTCGTGGCAACCACCTCGGCTTCGGCCCTTTGAGTGTCCCGTGCGCGGGTCCAGTCATCGAACACATCGCCACGACGACGAGCTCGGTATTTCTCTGCAGTGTGCCGATTGGCGGCACGCCTCACGGTGAGATACCGGACCACAGCAGACAAGTTGCACCGCACCACAGCCTCCACTGCGCCTCCCGCCGGGGTTCTTGCCCATGTGAGGCACCACTCGGGACTGGGGGAGACACTCCACCCCTCGGCGCCAACAATGATGGCGTCTCCTGGGCCAAATGGCTCGAGTGTTGATGTCAACGAGAAGGACTCGTGACCGTCAAGGTCCGTCGGGGGGATGCGCACAACATGCGTGAACTGTCCCGGCGGAGGGCCCCTCACGCGAGGAAGCAGGGCCTCGGCGGGTCGGTCCCAGAGGCGCACGTGGGTGACGTGCACGCTCGAGGACGGTCGGACGCAGCACAACGGCGGGCCCAACTCCCCACGGCGAGGAGGCGTCCGGGGGATGGGCGTAAAGAAGAGCACAGAGCGCGCGGCATGCACCGCCGGCTGGCACATGTGTGCGCACCAGGAACGCACCACATCCACGTTGCGGAGGCGGGCGTGGTAGCCATCAAGGGACGGGGGCCTCGAAGCCACCTCCTCTCCGCACGCCCGGCAGGTCGGGCTGTCTCCAAGGCCGCCAGCGCGAAAGGGGACGGCCAGGATATCCACGATACGCACGGCGTCCGAGAGTGGCCGCCATTCGTTGCGCAGCCAGCGCATCCCCGGCAGACGATGGAGGCGGTTGTCGAACACGGTGAACGGGCCTTCTTCTTGGCCCGCTACCCCAATCGCGATGTGGTACAGGAGGTGCTCGTCCGCGCGATCGCGGACGGTTCGGCTGGTCTCGCGCAGGCGCAGGAAGATGTGGGGGTATGCGGCGTGGTCTATTGCCATGGTCCTGGTCCTCGCGGTTGGCGGGTTGTGGGGATGAGATGAGGTGAGAATCGAGTCTGCGAGTCATGTGCGTGCGACTGGGAGGTGAAGCGGTGTTGGCACATTCGTTCCTGATCCTTTCCGTCGGCAGTCCATACGCAATCTCGCCTCGGGGGCTCCCATAACCAGAGCCAGTCAGCAAGGCCAACAATTCAACGGGTGAGTTGGTCTCTGACAGTTTGTTTGTCCGTTTGCCAGGGAGAAACAGGACAGAGTTACGGCGATCTCTCGCCTGAAACCTGCCAAAACTCAGTTTAGGCTTCACCAAGCTTCGGCCTGCGCTGCCTCCACGCGCCATCTCGGCATCATCCACTTCGAAGCCCAACATCGGTACGCGTCGGGAAGGCGGACCACTATGGCCTCGTCGAGGCTTTCCTCCGGGTCGCCCTCGCTGTGGCTCTCCTGCCCCGCGCCGTCCTCGCTGGCGTGCTAGATGTAACTCTCCTGGCTCTGGCTGTCCTGTCAGTCGGCGTCGTCAGCTTCGCCCAGTCGCGTTTGCTGGGTCCGGACCTGGACGACCTTGTGCTGGGAAGCGTGTCGAGTAGGAGTGATTGACGAGCACGGGTGAGTTGAGCGTTTGCAAGTGTGTGTGGCCCCGTAGCAGTTCGAAGCGGGACGAGGCACGAGAATGGGAGGAGAGAAGTCAGAGGTGGCGAGTCAAGCCGCCACAGATTGAAGGGCATGCTTGTGCAGTGGTGCGGCAGCGGCTAGTGTCTGTGGCTCCCACCCCCCAATGTATCATTCAATGTGTCAGTGGCGCTCAATGTTGAGTCAATGCGCTGCAACGTCGTCGTAAATACAACGAAAATCGTGGAGTTGTGCCGGCTTCCAAACTCCTACCTGCTCTTAACATCTCTCCACTCACTCCTACACCTGTCTGTCCACCTCTCCCCTCCGGCACCACCTCTCGGCCCGCATCACCTCTCGGCGTCCTTATCCGTCTCTATCGACCGCCCAACGATGCCCTCCCTCCACGCCGACGAGGACGCCGTCGCCTCCCCCCTTGGCGATTCGAACATCCCATTCATCGTCCTCATGTCTGTGCTCGTGGGCACCTTCATCATCGGGAGCGTTGTAGGCGAGGTGTGGATGCGCCGTATCCGCAAGCGCGAGGCCGCCGAGGCCGCGGCAGAGGAGCGCGCTGCTCTGATCCAGACCAGCGCCCCAGCCGCGGGGCCTGCGTGACTGGATCGGCCTGTGCCCCGTTACGGACCTGTTGGACGCGAGCACTGGCCGCGGAAGGGCGAGGAGTGGCGCTGCGTGTGAGGGTAGCAGGTGTGTGATCGTGTGATCTGGGCAGTGGCCCGCTGGACCCCCTCTCTCACTCTCTCCCTTTTCTTGCTTCTCTCCCGGCCTCCTCATTCACCGCTCTCGCCGCCATGGCTAGCCTCGCCGCTTCGTCCGCTTCTCCCGTCCAAGCTTCGCTCCTCTTCGTCGTCGGGCTCCCCGGCATCACCGTGTTCCCCGATTACCTCGCTCTCGACGCTTTCACCGCTCTCACCGCGTTCACCGTGCGCGTCGCCTCGCCACTGCCATAGAACAGTGTAGATCTCCAAAGATCAGTGCCCGCTTTGTCAACACAGTCACAATGCATGGAGCTTGGCATTTTGGGATCGTAACAACTGGGTACAACTACTTGTCGCTGCCGGACGCATCGTCCGTCTCCATGCCGAAGACGGCCTCAGCGCGGCGGCGGCGGTACATCTCTTCTGGGTCGAGGCTGTTTACGCTCTGCGGCACGAGGCCCGCGGCCTGGAGGGCCGGGGAGGCTGCGCGCGCACCCGCGACGGCCGCCTTGACGATAGGGTTCGTGCTGTGCGGCTGGAGGGAGGGGGAGGCGCGTCTCGCGGCAGTCGGCGCGTACAGCGACGTGGCGGGCGTTTTGGAGATGGCGACGGGGCCGCGGTTGGCCGGCGTTGGCCGGGAGAACAGGCCAAACGACATGGTGCCCTTTGGCTGCGCAGGCGTGGATGGTAATGCGATGCGGCCCTGCGGCGGGGTGCGCAGCACGACTGTCTCGCCCGACGAGCCTGTGTCGTCAAAGCTGTCGAAGTTGATCGCGCTGTTGTCCCGCTTGAGCACGTCCCGCGACGGCCGCCGTGGGACTGGGTTGAACTGCGACGGCGGGGGCGTGCGCTTCTTCGTCTTGGGCGTGAACGAGATGATGTTCTCCATGCTGCCCTCGTCGTCCGAGTTGCCTCGGCCAAAGTCCATGCCGAGGTCTGACTCGCCCACGACCTTGTCCTTGGGGGTGTGCGTGTACTCGCGCACTGGCTTGACGTGGCGCGAGCGCAGCGGCGACGGCAGGCTGTCCTGCGCGGACGTGACTGGCGCCTCGGGCTTGAAAGCCGCACGCGCAGCCGCGTGGGCCGCAGCAACGTCCTCCTTGTCCTTCTCGAGAAGGCGGGCGCGCTCAAACGACTCGTCGATCCAGTCGGCCATCTCGACGAGCACGGGGTCGACCTCGCGCATAAGCGCCGACATCTGCATGAAGCCGTGGCCCCAGCCCTCGATGATGCGCATCTGCACCCAGTCCTCGTCCGTCTCTCTCAGGATGTGGTCGGGAGGCTCCTCGTTGGGTTTGCCCGTCGTCATCCGCAACCCCTCGCCGTACTTGGCGCTCTTGTCCCCAGAGTTGGCGGCCTGCGCCCGGCGGGTCCGCTTCGCCTCGCGAAGCTTACCCGCGAAAATGACAGTGTCGTCAACGAACGGGTCCCGCTCGCCGCAGATAAGGTACACAGGAGGGAAGTGGGCGAGGTTCTGAGCGGGGGAGAGGAGGGGCGAGATGTAGTAGTCGGTCTCAAAGTCTGGGCAGCGCTGGGGACCGATGTAGAGGATGGCCATGGCGCGCATCATCGATGGAGAGATGACGCGGTCCTGGAAGTAGCCGACGCGACTCGTCATAGTGAGCCTCGTGGCGAACGCGGCCTTGGCCTTAGGCTTCTGGGCGATGGCGGGGTCGAGCACTCCGTCCTCGGCAGAGACGGTCGGCTGCGGGGACATGGAGAGGATGCCGTCCGTGAAGCGCTCGTCGGCAAACACGCCGGGTGTCTTCACGCGCTCTGCCAAAGACTTGTCCGCGTCGCGGCGGCGGTCGTTCGATGGCTCGTATTCGTCATCCGACGAGGACACATCGGACATGTCCTCGGCCGAGTCGTTCTCCTCGCGCGACGCAAACCAGCCAGACTCCGTCCGCTTGGAGAGCGGTCTGGTCATGGTGAGCGGGCTCGACGGCTGCGTCTTGGAGCCGGGTGTGCGGGGCGTCATGCCAATGCCGAACGTGGCGCTGATCGAGTCGGCCCAGCTCTTGCGCGACTTGGCAGCGGGGCGCTTGGGCTTCTTGCCAACGTCATCGACGACGGACAGCGGCGACTTGTGGCGCAGGTGGTCCTTGCCGTGGACGAGACCGGGGATGTGCACCTCGGACTGCTCGGTCTGGAGGACCCTCAAGTTGTTTGGCGACATCCACGAGGTGAAGTTGAAGTCGAGGGCAGGGTAGGCGAGGATCATAGCCACAGGGCGAGTGATGTGCTTGTGGTGCTCGAGAATGCGGTTCATGATGGTCGTGCATATGTTTCCGCCGCTGTTGGTTAGCTAGAGCTCGGGAGGGTTAGGTGGACATACGCAGAATCGCCGGTGAGGACGACGCCGAGGTGACGGCTCTTGATGCCGAGTACGGCACCCTTGGTATCCGTGACCGTGCGGTACGCGTCGATGCCCTCCTCGATGGCCCAGGGGTAAGGGTACTCTGGGGCCTTGCCGTAGTCGATGCTGAGGATGGGCTTGCCCGTGCGGATAGCCCAGGTGCGCAGACGCTCCTCGTGACACTCGGGGCCCATGGCAATGAAGCCGCCACCAGGGAAGTCCATGACAAGCTCCGTCGCTCTCGCGAGCTGCTTCTCGGTGCCGTTGAAGAGCAGCATTGCCTTCACCGGCGGGTTGTTGGCCCGCGAGGACGTGGGCGGGCGGTTGATGTAGACATAGCGGACAATGGGGACCTTGGGCATGCGGAGCTTCATGACACCGCGCAGCTGGGACGTCAGCCGTGCACGGCCCAAATTACTCACGTAGGGGTTGATGAACGTCTTCTCCCAGGTTGTGCGCAACATTTCGACGCTGCACAAGGCACGGTAACGTCGGAGCTGGTGGCGTTAGAGGTGCTCTAGAAGGGTTGCCAAGTGAGACAACGCCACGACGTACGACTTCATCGCCCTCGGTGGCCCACATGAGGTAGTAGACGCCGAACACGAGGCTGCAAATGTCCTTGAGCCACTTTGGCCTGATAGCCATGGCGGACGCGAAGCCGGCGTCGAGAGCCGTGTTGACATAGGTGGCGCGGTAGTACGATCTTGAGTACTGTTTTCGTCAGTGTATATCCGGGGCCGAGGAGCCGATGGTCACGGGTCACGGGTCACGAACCATCTTTGCCAGAGGTTCTGGAGCTGTTTGGTGTGAGCATTGTCTGAATGATTGCGAGTGAGATGTGATGGGTGGCGACGAGATATGAGGGCTAACTCACCACCTATTCCTAGGAGATCGTCGAGGTGGCGCAGGGCGTACACAATGGTCAGGGTGCCCAGAATAAGCTGGTAGGGTGTGAACGACTCTGCTCGTCAGCCCCTCCTTATCGCTCCGCCTCGTTGAGCTCCAACACGTACGCAGCCGGTGGTTGATGTTGGACATCCAGCGCGGCCCACTACGCCGCGCGACGAGAAACGCCCATACCCGATGCCACCATGCGCGGGTATACGTCACGGTGCCGGGCGCGCGGCGGCGGGCGATCCTCCTCCGCCCGCCCATGACGCTCCCGTCACCCTTGTACAGGCGCCATACCCAGAAGAAGAGGACGAGGAATATCTGGGTGCGGCGCACGGTCGGGGAGGGGCGGCCGAGGACTTGGTCGAGCATGGCGACGGCAGCGGCGCGACGGCGTGCGCTCCCCGGGGAGGAGTGCGGGGTAGGGGGCGGGGGCGGGGTGGCGTGCGGGCGCTGGCGAGCGGGGTGGTGTCAGGGGCGCAGTGGGTTGGAGGACGTGGACTAGTTGTGAATGGTGAGAGGGAGGATGGACAAGAGAGAGCGACGTTGAGTGGTTGTGAAGAGGAGAGACAGAGGAGAGTGTGTCTGGTGGATTGCGAGTGGCTGTAGAGTGGAGCGCGCGCTCTCGTCTCCCCGCCTTGGGTACCTTGGATCCCATTACAACGCGTGCCTTAGTAGTCGTATTATACCCGGCTAAAGCCTTTGTACCTTGAACCGGGTGGTCACTTTGATCACTCAAACTTCGCCTAAACGCTCATTCCTATTAAGGTACTACAAAACCTTAGGGATCCTAATACCTCGGGGGTGATCGACCTAAGGGATTGTAAAGGACGAGTTGATTAGATTGCCCAGTTCCACATAGTGTGGGAGAGAGTGATGTCACTGCATCACTGGGTGGTCACCCTTGCCCGCCCCGCGTCTACTCTCGACCACGCGTCGCGTCAACAGTTTGACCGTTCCTCTCTACAACTTTCTACCATCCAACAACCATGAAGAAGCACTCTCCCCGTCACGTAGCCCTCGCAATCCCCTTCTGCCCCGCAACTCACCGCGTCCTCCTCATCACGTCCCGCAAGCACCCAAACCTATGGATCCGTAAGTCTGATCGACTTTGAACGCTGTTCCATGTTCCAGCCACTCACACGCGTTTGCACCCTCCGTGCTGGTCGGTCCTTCTCTGATCCCCCTCTCCCCGCATGCCTCAAACGTCACCCTCCCTGCCCTGCCCCCGCCCCCCTTTTCGCACCTTTTCGGACCGACAGTTCCCAAGGGCGGCGTCGATGATGGCGAGACCTCGGGCCAGGCCGCCGCCCGCGAGGCGCAGGAGGAAGGTGAGTGTCGGCGGTGAGAAGTGGGAAGAGTGGCTGTGGGCGGTGTGGTGTGTGTCACGACCTGCCTCTGCACGTGCGTCACGTTTCAACTGCGGATCGACAAGACGACGGTGATCGTCACCGTCTGCGCTCTGATCCACGCCTAGTCCATCCGCCAATCCTTGCATTGGCGATGACACTGCTTCGACCTGCTCGCGCTGCTCGATGCTTCACAGTCACACGTCACACTCGCTAGATCTGCTGTGCCCCTCCCACGCTTGGCCCATGCACGCCATTCTTCTCGCTTGCGAGGCGGCAAGACTCACACCAGGCGGCCTCCCAGCCCCGCACGCAATCTCGGACGAGCTGAGCGTGCACGAGCCCCTCGCCGCCCCCGGCAAGCGCCCCGAGATCTGGCACGCCCACGCCCTCGAGATGGTCAGCGAGGCGCTCGACGATGAGTGGTTCGTCCTCAGCTGACGTGTTGCTGCTATAGCTGACGGCAGGCTCGAGCAGGGCGAGCGCGAGCGCCGCTGGTTCACCGCCAAGGAGGCGATCAAGGCCATCGAGAAGTGGGGCCCGCTGCTTGACGCCGAGGCCGAGGGGGACATGAGCCGCGGCGCACCCAAAAAGAAGGCTGTCAAGGGGGACGCAATGCTTAGAGCGTTCCAGGCCTTTGTCGACAAGTATGGGTGGGACAAGTAGATATGAGCTCGCGAGCGTGTGGCGCGGTGGAATGCGCGGGTCGACATGTCTTCACTGGCGACACAACCCGAGAGAGTGGCCTACAGTGGGTGACACCTGTACTGTTTGTTATGATGGCAACGATATGCATGTACAACACACTAGTCCTGCGGCTGCGCCACCACCGTCGCCGCGCTCATTCTCTCCACCACGCGCGTAGTATGCGCCTTCACCACCGTCTCCATCTCGCTCTTGAGCACGGCGCAAGCGTCGACTCCGAGCTTGAGCATGTCCTCGAACCGATCCACGTGCAGGCGTGTCTCCATCTGCGCGAGCGTAACCTTGCCGCTGGCGGGCAGGGACGCGACCACGAGCGCGGGGAGGTCGCTTTCCTCGGGCGCGGAGAGGTCGAGAAGCGCCTGCTTGAGGTGCAGACCGACGGAGACGGCGGCGACGTAGTCGAGCAGCGCGATGCCCGCGTCGATGAGGGCGAGGGTCACGGCGTTGATGGCGGTTGGGAGAATGCCTGGGGTTAGAGATGAACGTGAGGGAGGGCGGCGCGGACCAGCTCGAAGGAATGAACAACAGCTGGGTTGCGACGAGACTCACCTCCGTCCGCCTGCAGCACCTGCACCTGAATCGCAATCTCGGAGCGCGGGTACAGCTGCAGCTGGATCACAGGCTCAAACGTCTGCCGGATCGCAGCGGCAATTTCAACGAGGCGCCTGGTGTCAGCTAGCACGAACACCGGCACAGCTGATGCCTGGCGCGAGTGGCCTGCAGCTCTCACAAGATCTGCCACTCGCCCCGCCTCGACTCACTTATCTCCCCGGCTCTTCCCCCGCCCAAACGCTCCCTGCGCCCACGGCGCCACCCCCACCTCGACAGTCACCACCGCGTGGTCATGCGACGCGCCGCTGCGCTGCCGTGGCTCGCGGGGCCCGTACACCGACGCTTGGACGTGCGTGAGTCCCTGCGTTGCGGAGGCGCTCCCGTCGGCCTGGGGGTGCGGGTCGAGCGTGAAGGCGCACGAGCGGAGCTCGTATGGCCGGCGGTTGTCGTGCCGGAGGCCTGGGGTTAGCACCAGCGATGCGAGCGAGGGAGGGCCCGAGCGGCCGAGCCAACAGCCTCAGGAAGGAGTGGAAGGCGCGTTACGCCAGCGCATGTCGCCACCACAAGACGTGGTGCTGCAGACGAAGTGGAGCTCACCGGCAAGGTTGAGGATCTCTATCCTTGACATTGTTGATGCGAGTGATGGGATGGTTGGAGAGCTCGAGCTCTCAACGTTCTCAACTCGTCAACAGAGTGACGCCCGACCCAGAACTTCTTAGCGGGAGGAGCGGATAGGTTCCGGTGAGGTGGAGGCTGGTTCGGCTCGCTGGGTGGAGGTACACTGCGCGACGCAGTTTGAGCTCTCGAGACGTTCACCGTCGAGCTATGCATGCACGAGGGCAGTAGCTATCTGGTCGTAGGGGTGGTCGTGTTTGCTGTTCCGAGCTCGACTTGGCGTACTGGCGTGTTGCCTGTTGATGGTTGCCATCCGTGGTCCCACCGATGACGCTACGCTCGGGTACTCGGCCCAAGATAACCCGATCACTTGTCAACTGCACACTCCATGGCCTCGCGTCTCGACCACCACAAAAGGCAGCTCCAGCTCACAGACAACATGGCCGGCGTCGCACTTGCCAAGCGGCTCGTCAACCTCTCGACGTGCGAGGTGCGTGACGCGTGGGCGAGCGGAGCCGGAAGCTGAGGAGGGCGGGAGACGGCGAACTGGGTGCTGGAGTGATGGTGGGACCAGCTGGTCCCGCCATCCCCACCCGGTCTCTCCAGTGCCCCGCTTCTCCTCTCGCTTCACTGTGAGCTCGCTGACGCCAGATCTCGGACGCCCTCATCAAGATGGGCGTCAAGCACGGCGGCCTCATCCCCGACATCAAGATGTACTCGCCCCTCTACGAGGCGGGCGAGACGCGCGCATCGCCGGCCCGGCGTTCACTGTCGAGGTGCGTAGATCCAGCAGTTGGTCTACCCCACGCAGCCGGCCTGGTCTGCCCGCTCTGCCATTCTCCGCTGCACCGGGCTTGCCACTGTCCCCCTGCAGCTCAGGCGCAGCTCACTACCGGCCCCACCCCGCCCAGCACTCGCTCCGCTCGCGCTCGCTGACACTAGATGGTCCCCACCTCCCACCCCGACAAGAGCAAGCCCGACACGCACTTTGTGGACGCGTGCCCGCCCGGCCACGTTATCGTCATGCAGACCCCCCTGGGTGAGTGGCTCGTCGGCCGAAATGACCCCTGGCGACAGCTCCCACACAACAGCCACCCCGTGCCTCCATTATCTCAGATTGCCCGCTGACCACAGGCACGCGCTCCGGCTGCTGGGGCGGCCTCATGTCCACGGCCGCCAAGACCAAGGGCGTCGCCGGCGCGGTCCTCGACGGCGGCTGCCGCGACCTGAACGAGCACCGCGCCGTCGACTTCCCCGTCTTTGCGCGGCACCACTCGACCCTCGGCCCGGGTACGTTTACGCGCGTGCGCGCCCTCAACGTCCCCCTCGAGATCAAGGTCGCGCCGCCCAACGCGGACCCGCCCTTCCCCGACGCGACCGTGCACCCGGGCGACATTGTCGTCGCCGACCTCGACGGCGTGGTCGTCGTCCGGCCCGAGCAGGCCGAGGAGGTGATCAAGCGCGCGGGGCCCGCGCACGACGCCGACGAGAAGGTCCGCGCCGACCTGCTCCTCGGTAAGGGCGTTTCGGAGAGTATGCTCAAGCACCGCGGAAAGGCGCCGTAGATGAACATGTACATGCAAATGGTAGTGATACAATGGGGGAGGGCGCTGGGGTTAGCTAGGGAACAGGCTACGCAGCTCACAATGCTCAAATGTCGAGGTAGTCTGCGGCCGTAAGACTGTTGTCAGCTCATGCCGGCGGCTCTTAGCTCACAGCTCGAGCGCAATGTAGGGGTCGATCTTGGTCTGGAAGTCTTCGCGGATGTCGTTTCGCCCGACGTCGGCATACTGGACCTTGAACGCGAGGTACTCGATCACCTTGAGGAGAATGATGCCGCTGGTGTGAGCGGGCTCCTCTACGAGGAAGGTGCTCACCGGTACTGCAGGTGCGCGGTGCGGCTCGACGCCTCCTGGAACGCGGCGTCCTCGTCGAGCATGGCCTTGAGCGTGGGGCTGGCCATGGCGACGTCGCGCGGCACCACAAAGCTGTACCCGTCCGCGCTCTCGAGGGTGACAAAGTCGCTCATGGTGTTGTGATGAGGGGTGGTTGTTGTCGTGATCGAGTCCAGTAATCTGAGGTGGGTGGAGGTGGTGGAGGGCGGGAGCAAATGGCGCGTGCATGTGGACGTGGACGCGACGAGCCCGTGCCATGACGCCGAGCTGCAACGCACCATGGCGCATACCATCATCGACATGCCCGCTCCGTCTTCAGGTGAGTAGTCGGGGTGAGCTGCAGGCTCTGGCCGGTGTGCGCGGTCGCCGGGGCGCGCGTCGCTGCCGTGCGAGGGGGGTGGAGGGCTTGTTGTTCCACTTGGTGCCGCTCTCCTCAGCCCTTCAGCTGCATACGTCCCGATAGCTGACCCCAGGCCCCGACAAGTACTCGGTCATCCTCCCGACGTACAATGAGCGCAAGAACCTGCCCGTGAT
>JAMALN010000431.1:0-59739 GCA_023630115.1 Cutaneotrichosporon sp. PK4640 | reverse complement strand
CAACTCGGTGTAGTTGACCAGGCACATGAGGCGGTCGAGGAGACGCTGGGGAAGATAGGCGTCCTGAGGTCAGCGCTACGTGCGGCATTCACTCTTCACCTTCAAACAGTACACTGCAAGACGGCGGCGAGAGTCTGCTGTACCGTTCTGAAGTTCGGTAATGATGGAGTGGTGAACGTCCTCTTTCTGCTCGCCCAGGAAGTGGGCACAGACGGCGTTGAGGGTGTAGCTGCGGAGCTTGTGGTCTCGCTGAATGACTTGCAGGATGTCCATCTGGAGACGTCCATCGATGTTGACTGCCTTCGAGTCGCGCTGCCCGAACGCCTTGGATGAGAAGTGCGTGTCGCGAACCTCCGACCGGACACCTGAGGAGTCAGCAGTGTTGCAGCTAAATACTAACCCTGCAGTCGCCCAAGATACGCAAAGTTCGGGATCTTCAGAGCTTTGGCACGATCAAGTAGGTAGGGCAGGTCGAAGTTTGCGGAGTTGTAGCCGATGATCAAATCCGGGTCGACTGCCTGAACGAACTTGGACCACTCGAGGAGCAAGTCCCTCTCGTCCCGGAACTCGAGCACTTGGGATCCAACAATGTGCGCACATGTGTTGAGGGTGAAGACGTTGCGAATGAACGGCTTGGTCTCGCCTAGGATGTCAGTACATGTAGCGTTGGAAGAACCTACCATGTCTGGTCACCATTGCTGCGATCTGGATTACGGGGTCGACGTTGGCTTCGGGAAAGATGCCCTTGCGACCGGCACACTCGATATCGAAGCTGAGCACGCGCAGAGGGGCGATGGGTAGCCAATCTCCTTCGGGGGCGTGTGAGACCAAGTCTCTATAGCTGGCTGTCAGGTCCCTGCTAGCAAGTCACTAGCTTACTGAAGCGTGAACTCAAGTTGGCAATGCGAGCGCTTCTCCGACCCCGAGAGTATCTCGTACGTCCCGGCAGGCGCCTCGATCCAGTTCATGCCGACGATCTGATGTGAGCTCCAGTGCACCCTGTTCACGCACTTTTGTGTCGATCATGAACCGCAATGTGAACGCAATGTTACTCTCATATGTCAAGACCTCCTGAGGAAACAGGCCCTTGTAGTCCACTTGGCCGCGTTCGAACAGGCGTATAGAATCAGCGACTGGCCGCGATGGCAACTTATCTTTCACTTTGGGGATCGCCTTGGGCTCGGAACACATGATCTTGATGAAAGGAACCATGTCATCGCCGCGGTAGCTCCACAAAGACTTGCGATTAACAGTGAGGCAGTGGACGACGGCTGGGCTTCCCATCTGTACGGCGGCCTGGTGGTCAGCAGGAGGAAGACAACCCGACCCACGTTGAGAGTGTCCTTGAAAGCCTGGCAATCAGCCGACAGGAACCCGCTAGGGGCAGCGACATAGAAGTATGGTCGGAAGCCATGAACATGGGCAAGGACAGAGTTGCCAGCATTCGTGATGCCGAACAGACGCAGTGTCGGACCATGCTTTGGATGGCTCGACTCCGCTACTTCGATCTGCTGGAAGACGTTCTGTTAGAGACAAGCCCCGATGCAGAACACTTACCAATCGTGTCCTGGCTCTCGCGGATGTGAGGAGCCTCTGGGCGAGGCCAGGCAGCAGACGTCTCTATGGAACCTGCGCGTGTAAGCACAACAGAGGGAAGGAAGTGACCCACCCCCGTCATCTTCGGCATCCAGCTGTTCCAGAACCTCCGTGAAGCTCTTCTGCTCCACGTTGGATGAGGATCCTGCGGGTTCAAGCCTCCGCTTCTTGGATAGAGGCTGGGAGGTCATGGTAATGGGTTAAGGGAGGACGGCGGTGTGTTGGGTTGCGGATGATGGACGAACGAGATGGCAAACACCTGAAATGATCAATCTGGGACCAGTCACGCGTCGTCAACCTCCACCACGCGTCATTCATCGTTACATAAATCCACGCGATGGTATCGTGGGACCCAACGGCCACCGCAGCAGCCAGGCGGAACATGGCTGAACAGGTGCAGATCAACTCGCGCCAAGGCAAGCAAGGCTAATCTCCTGCGCTCCTGGGTGGCGTTCAGCCATCGGGCGGGCACCATGGGTGGGTGTACCTGCGGCCGCGGCTCAATCGGTCAAGATCATCCACACCACAGGAAATTTGAGGTGTCATGCACGGGTTAGACCACCTCGCAGCCGGCCAGAGGCGCATCTCCCAGTCCCAGGAGTGCTCGGTGGCGACTCTGTTGGATCGGGTGGAGCTGGGTGGGGGAAGTGAGATAGTTTTGATGAGCGCGTCGAGAGGCGCGAGAGGCGCGAGAGGCGCGAAAGGGCTTGTCGCGCGATATCCGGCAGAGAGGGGGTTGATATTAACCGGGCTTATTGGGTGAGAGACCAGAGAGGCAAGGGACGCGGGTATTGGAGGGCGCGGCGGCCGGTGTCGTCACACCGATCACTCACCCCGTACGGCGGTGGGTATGGGTGGAATGGTGGTGCACCACTCAACTGTCCACAATGCAACGACCGAAAAGGCGTCCACAACTTTAAGCCTTTCCGCTTCTTCCCCATCTTCTCCCTCTTCCCTCCACTTGATTCTTCACACTTCATCAAAATGATCCCCCGTCTTGCTCTCCAGCGCGTCGGTGGCCGCCTCGCCTCCACCTGCAACGCCGCCCGTCAATACGCCACCTCGAGCGCGTCGGGTCGTACGTGTTCAACCATGGAGAAGGTGCTCACCCGCAGCCGTTAGCTTTGGCCTGGACGATGACCAGCGCGCCATTGACGGTATGTCAACACACCACAGAGGAGAATCACCCAACAGCTGACCTCGACAGAGCTGTCCCGCACCTTTGCTCAGGAGAAGATTGTTCCTGTCGCTGCCGAGCTTGACCGCACCATGGTGAGATGGCGGCGCTGGGCTGAGCTAGCTGACAGACAGGAGTACCCCTGGGGCATCCTCAAGGAGGCCCACGCCGCTGGCCTCATGAACACCCACGTTCCCGAGGAGGTGAGCATTGGAGCTGTTATGCCAGCTGACTGTCCAGTACGGCGGCCCTGGCCTTGGCATGGTCGAGTGCGCCATCATCTCGGAGAACCTTGGCTTCGGCTGCACCGGTGTGCAGACTGCCATCGAGGGTATGCCTAGTCTTTGAGCTGACCGCTAACAATTTCAGCCAACGGCCTGGCTGAGGCTCCTCTCATCGTCGGTGCATCGCACGAGCTGAAGATGAAGTACCTCGGCCGCATGAGCGAGACCCCGCTTGTTGCTTCGTACGCAGTTGTGAGTTGAAGACCGCGGCCGGGCCGCGCATGCGGGTGCTAACTTCCGCAGACCGAGCCTGGAGCTGGCTCCGACGTCGCTGGCATCAAGACCAAGGCCGTTAAGGAGGGTGACAAGTTTGTTATCAATGGCACCAAGATGTGGTATGTTGACAACTGCTGTACGGGGTAATCGAGCTGATTCCTCCAGGATGTGCGTATCTCGTTCTACGAATGCTGTGGTGGATCACTAATGCCGTAGCACTAACTCGGGTCACGCCAACTGGTTCGTGAGTAATCTACCACGCTGGTCTTTGTTGGACACCCGCTGATGTCAGTTCGTCCTTGCTGTCACCGACCCCTCGAAGGGTGTCAAGGGCCTGACCGGGTTTGTCGTTGACGCCGACACCCCGGGTATCACCCCCGGCCGCAAGGAGATTAACATGGGCCAGCGCTGCTCTGACACTCGCATGGTCACTTTCCAGGACGTTGTCGTCCCTCAGGAGAACGTCATTGGTGCCGTCGGCGAGGGCTTCAAGCGTGAGCGCATTGTCATTGAATGGCGCTGACAGGTAGTTGCCATGAAGGCCTTCGACATCACCCGTCCTCTGGTTGCTGCTGGCGCCGTGGGTCTGGCTCAGCGCGCCTTGGAGGAGGCCACCAAGTACGCCCAGGACCGCAAGGTAAGCAGGGCCGTGCTACCCTTGTTTTAGCTGCTCACGCCGCAGACCATGGGCAAAGCCATTATCGACCACCAGGGCGTCGCCTTCATGCTCGCTGACATGGCTGTCAACGCCGAGGCGGCGCGCGCCCTCGTGTGGAAGTCGGCTTGGGTCAAGGACGCCGGCCAGCGCAACAGTGCGTTGTGACAAGCAGCAAGGACTAACCCCAGGCTACTACGCTTCCATGGCCAAGCTCTACGCTAGCCGTGCCGCTGTCGAGAACGCCAGCACCGGTGTGCAGGGTAAGCTGTAGCCAATACGGCAAGGACTAACGTCAGTCTTTGGAGGCATCGGCTTCAACACTGAGATGCCCATGGAGAAGCTCTTCCGGTAAGCCCCTCAGCCCGTCCTGTGCTGACTCTTCAGTGACTCAAAGATCTTTGAGCTTTGTACGTTCTTCCCTTCGTCCCACCAAGAGCTGTTCACTGATGCACGCAGACGAGGGTACCTCGCAGATCCAGCGCCTCGTTATTTCGCGCCACCTTCCCGCCCTCTACCCCGCTTAAGGCGTCTGCACCTGGAGAAGACAATAGAACCGGACCAGACGACAGAGGCGATGCAGTTGTCTGCCTGGGTTACAGGATGTGATGAAGCACGATTGATCCAAGTACTAGCAGCCGTGGCGGCAAGCCTCGGCCTGGATGATGCATACAGCACTTCACGATGTTCGACTAGTCTAGTTGGCAAAGTGCTTGAGGTTCCACAGCAGCACTGCGCCCTTCGTGTTGCCAGCTGCCATGTACTCGCCCCCAGATGAGAAGGCAAGCGAGTTCACGCGCCCCAGAGGAGTGTTGTTGGTTGGCCAGTTGGAGAATGCCGTCCCCGTTGGCAGGTGGTACTGGAGTTAGCAACCATCCCTGCCCAGTGATGTCTCACAAGTTTGAGCTGCTTCTGCTTGGCAGATGAGGCCGAGGCAAACAGCTCCCCCGAAGGGTGGAACGCCATGGTCGAGATCGGCGTTGTCAAGTGTTCCAAGGACTTGAAAGGCTCGATCGCGCTCTTCCCATCGATGCCGGCTGAAGCCAACGTGGAGGACTGATAGAGGTTGACGATGCCTGTTGATGACCTTGTTCGTCAGTCCGAATCGCCTAGCTGGACTTACCCCACAACGGTGTACTGCGAGCGGTACTGGCGCATGAGCTGTCCACCATAGGCCCGGTCATCCTTCCAGCGCCGCACGATCCTCTTCTCCGAAACGTTCCAGACCTCGACCTCCGCTCCGTCACGGCCGCCGAGAACACTGAGCTCAGAGCAGTCCTCGCTCCAAACGAGGTCGGCGACAGTTCCGCCGCGGCCACTCTTCAGCTCGGCCACTACGACACCCGTGCTGCCGCCGTGGCTCCACTCGACGATGCTGATGGCACCTCGCCGCCCAGCAACAGCCAGCAGGGTTCCGTCTGGCGAGAAGCGAGTCCGCTCCAACGACTGCGGGCTCGTAGGAGTTGGCGCAGAGCCGAAGAGGTTTCGGGGAGAGCGAGTGATTGTTTGGGATGCGAGGTCGTACGTGTAGTAGAAGGGCCGCGTACCCGTGATGAGAAGTGACGTTCCAGACGGGTGGAAGGAGATGCGAGAGAGGGGAAGGGAGGGGATGTGGAGTGTCAGGAGAGGTGCGTTCGTGTGGCCGTCGATCTGGACGTCAGCACGAAGCACAAGCGGGGACCTACGTTGTAGAATCGCACGCGACGATCTGTGCCAGCCGTGGCGAGGACAGGCATCTTAGCGGAGGGATGCCAGGCCAGGTCGACGATACCTGCCAGTGCGCTGCTCGAGCCCTCCTCACTGGCAGCCGCTGCATTCGCGTTCCGGAGTCGCTGGATGTCGATAGTAGTTGTCGGGAGAGGAGGGCGGCGCTCACTGACAGCGTCGGTGCTGATGAACGACGCGGTCGAAGCCAACAGGCGCTGCATTGTCGGTACCTTGCTGTCAAGGCGACGGGAAGCCCACTCCGGCTTAGGGTGAAGACGCTCAAACCTGTGGTCAGCTTTCGCGATGAGTGCTGCGACATACTGCTCCCTCAGCTTCGACTGCAGCTCGCTCCCGTTCACGCGATCCACTCCTTCCTTTCCGCGGGCGAGCTTCCTCATGCGCCTCGAGCTCTTGAGCGAGACAGAGATGGTATCATCAGCCGGGTCATGCCAAAGCTGCTGCTTCTCGTCTTGTGGACGGGCTTCTGGCACTTCCTCATACGGCTCCTCCATGAACTCGATCGTCGGCTCGTTCTCGAACTCATCCTCCGAGACGTCGTCGCCAGTCACGGCGGGCAAGTCGACCGTGAAGAGCTTTTGTATCAGCGTTTGTCCCTGGTTGCATGCGTCCGACGTACCTCGCTGTCCTGCATCCATCCAAGGCCAGTCTCGGCCTCGCCGTCATCGTCATGGGCCTTGGATCCAGTCTTCCTTTGCTTGCGAGTGCCGAACAGGCGAGCCTCAAGCTCCTCCTCATCCGACTCATGGGCCCGACGTGTGCGAGAACCGAACGCCCTCTTCTTGGAGCCGTGCTGTTTGGCGACGGAGGAGGGCATGTTTGCTTGGTGGGTGAATGGAGCGCGACGAAAGTCAACAACGCCTGCCAGCTACCAGGAGGTAGGTGTGACAGAAAATCGTGAGGTAGGGTCACGTGATATGGAGCCCCAGTGTCCATTTTGCTTCCGCCACTGTCATGTCTCTCACACAGTGCCTCCACCACGCGTCACCACTCGCCTGGCTCGGCTTGCCACCGTTCATTCCACTCACTTCCCCAATCGGTGCGTTCACAATCGCCTGTTGCGACTCATCACTGACCAGCGCTAACGGCAGAGTGTTCACACCGATCTTGACGCATCAATGCGCCCCTTCATCCGAGCTAAAACTCATCTTGCTGTGACACGATCAGGCCTTCACCCGGTGCGCCTGGCTATCCCCCCTCTCTGGCCGCCTGTCCGAATCTCTCGCCTTGCCGCAAACTGCAACCCCCTCCTGCACTCACAAGGCTTCTCTCGACCAAGATTACAACATTCTTCGGCTTCAACGGACAACCATGACAGTGGTGCGAAGACGCTCCTCATTGTCTATTACAGCATGACGGACGGCACGCGGCAGATGGCTCAGGCTGCCTACGAGGCCGCCCAGACCGCTGAAGGGGTCCACACTCGATTGGTGCGGGCCGAGGACGCCGGACCAGACGACCTCCTCAATGCGTCCGGCTACATCTTCGCTACTCCCGAGAACCTCGCTGCCATCGCTGGCGTGTTCAAGGCCTTTATCGATCGCACTTACTACCCCGTTTTGGGCAAGGCGAACGGTCGACCTTACGCAGCGATGATCTGCGCTGGGAGCGATGGAGAGAACGCCTTACGGCAACTTGACCGTGTCGCCAAGGGGTGGCGTCTGAAGATGATCACCCCTGGCATCATTGTCTGCACCCACGCCCAAACACCCGAGCGCATCTATGCCACCAAGAAGATCGGGCCCGAAGACTTGGCCCGCTGCGCCGAAATCGGTCAAGCGATGGCGGAGGGCCTCTCTCTCGGAGTCTTCTGATTCCGCGGTCACATTCCTTTGCTTGGGGTCTACAGCACAGGCCGCATCAACTCTCGCCCTCGTGCCCGCGCGCGGCTGAACGCTCACGACCTGCTATCGCCATTCTGGCCGCCCTGCTACAGTCACACCAATGCGTCTTCTTCGTCGCCGTCTCCCTCCTCGGTTGATCCTTGGCCTACCTTGCATCGGCACTGTCACTGCCTTCATCCTCCTCGATACCATCAATCAATAGTCACATCCCCCGTCTTAGCTGTTACGGGCAGAAACGTGTACAGGTCCACATAGCCGTCTTCGATGCCACCTCCACACCCTCCTACCACCAACTCTCACGGCCTTCCTCACCGTTGCGGCCACTGCTAGCAGATGTGGTCGCCCAGGATGCCTCCGTTTACTCCTACCCCGCAGCTGTCGTAGCTGTCACATCTCCCTTCATTGATGCATATCCGCGACCGACGGTCCTACATTGTCGTTTCCACGCCATGTTTCGCCGCCTTCGGCTTGAGCCTCATTCGGAGTGCTGCTGTCGGTATGCTGGCACCATGAATGGCCTACTCGCCCTCGTTGCTGATCTCCCAATCCACTGATTTGTCTGCTTCCACCGCCCTCTTCAATGAACTCACGCCTAACGAAGCCGAGCGGTGTCCATTCAGGTCAGTTCGCCTCTCACAGAGTGCGTTTCGTCAGCCTGTCTGCCTCCCAATCAACTGTCAAAAGTTGTCTCTGTTGATGCCCTTAAGACCTCCCTCACCTTTACCACCAGGCCGTGCCCATTACCCCACATCAACGCGATGTCCAGGATCAAGAACAGAGAAGGCGCGTCTCCCGACGTGTAGGGCCGGTTGTGCGAGCAGAATACCCGATACGGCCGAGATCCGGCAACTTCGGTTTCTCAAGGTCCGCTTACCGGGCCCCACCAAACCGAGATACAGTATGTACAAATACGGTTGCCCACTCGTCGCGGCTCCACTCTCAGTTCACCAACACCTCGACACTCACCATCGACAATCACAATGGGCATCTCGATGAACGACAGCCTGGAGGTTATCCCTACACACTCGAGACTGTTGGGCCTGGAATGCTTCAAGGCGGGTAACCTCTGGACGCCGCCTGGTAACCGCGGAGTGTTCGGAGGGCAGGTCATTGCCCAGGCGTTGATGGCGGCCATCAAGACGGTCGACGGGCTTGAACTTCACTCGACTCATGCCTACTTCCTGCTACCGTGCGACTCGCGCAAGTCTGTCACGTATGCAGTCGAGCGGCTGCGCGAGGGCAAGAGCTACTCCACTCGACTTGTCCACGCGATCCAGAACTCGGAGACCATCTTCACGCTCACGGCCTCGTTCTCGCGCCCTTCCGATCCGGCCGGGGGCAAGCGCTGGCAGCGCGACTTCCCGGAGAACATTCGGAGCTACAAGGAGTCGTACGAGGACCGGTGGACCGACCACATTGTTAACATGGGAGACTTTGGCATCAAGTAAGCAGAGCCCTGGGGCCACTGTGATCAGAGCTGACAATAGGCTCGCCGATACCGAGGAGAACAAGGCCGCGTATCTCGCTAGCAAGGACCGCGTGATGACCGCTGTCAGCGGGCGCCCGCAAGACGGCCCATACTTCTCGCAGCGTGCGCTTTGGCTCCGCCCACAGCTTGACGGTCGGCCCATGACGCCCAACGAGATCCGCGCCATGATCGGCTATATGACCGACTCACAGGCTATCGCGACCCCCGGCCGCACCATCGGCCTGAGCGCAACATCCGACCCTCGCCTCGGCATGGTTGCCACTATCGACCACACGATTCACTTCTACCCTCTCCCGCCAGACTACGATGGCTCTCAGCCCCTTCTCCACATTATGGAGGCGCAGATTGTGGACCTCGCGTCCGGCCGCGGTCAGATGGTGGGCCGTGTGTACACCCAGGACGGCGTTCTTATCGCCACAACGAGTCAGGAAGGGGTGGTGAGGGCTCGGAAGGAGGGTGTTAAGCCACGGAAGGAGAGTGCCAGGCTGTAGGAGTGGGCGGTCGGCGGGGATTGCGGTCGCATGGATGATAGCTGAGCTGGAGCGATGTGATGTTTTGTACGTTCCAATCTGGTCAATTGTGCCTCGCCTTGAGGGGCAGTCAGTGCTTCGTCTTTAGCTCTCGGATATCAGGCTCGATGTGCGCTCAATGGCCGACACTCCCTCTGGTGATAAAGGAGATAGAGGTCCATCATTGCATCAAATTCATACATACTTATCACAACGATTCTCCTCAGCTTCCGAGTCTCAATTTGATACCATTCTCAGTCAGCTACTGGGGAAAACCAGAGAGCCAACACGCCTCACCGCTACAGATTATCGAAAGGTGCATCGAGGTGACCATGGACCGACAGGCAGCAAGAACATGTAAGGCACTGCCTCCTGGGAAGGCCGGTAAGGATCACTCCTGGTAAGGATCAACAACACCCTACTTCCTACTCTGAGTATCCTCAAACTTTTATCAGCGAACACCTCCAAATACCTTGTGCCTGTGGGCGCTTTCAACAGCTCTGAAAACACCCCAGAGGCGTTAGTATATAATATTACTCCGTCTAACGTTGCAGTCGTCTTTCCTATCGATTCTTCACCTTCAGGCGGTAGGGTGCAACAACCGACCCCTTTAGGCCAGTAGCACTTTGATGCCTTGGTATGTCGCCATACAAGAGGATTGTTTTCTGCAGAACCCCAGGGTGAGGAGTGAGTTTGCTGTTGAGGCTGTCGATATATATAGGCAGTTAAGGGGTGTGTACACCGTCAGTCCAGCCTCGAGGAAGGAAAGGGCTGGTCATTCGTTGAACATGTTCCTTCGTTCGGTGCCACCCCGCATCTTCGCACCAGGTGACATCCGCTGTAGGCATCCGTTGACAATCGAAGTAGTGCTGAGTGTAGTCGAGAGCTGTGTAGATCCTGGAGTGTATTCTGACAGAGGATACACCTGATTGCGAACGTGCCGTCTCAGTCTAATGTACTGTAGGATTTGCTGGCTTTGTAACGGTTGTCTTGACCGAAAGTTGCTTCGAAGTTGTCCTTGTGGTAGCCTCGACCTAATCCTTGTGTATGCATTATTCAGCTCTCGTTGTCGACAGTACATTGCAGATGACACCACAGACATGATGGCCAATATTCGATTAGTTGGCAAGAAGTTGTCATGTGAAACAGCATGTCGTGTTTACCTCCACAATGTGGTGACTGACCAGGTGAGCGTAAAGGGTGGCTGACACAGTGTACAGTGATACAGTGAGGCTAACTCAGAAAATGTGGCTGAATAACTGAAGTCGGACGTGTCACAGGTCGTGCAATTGGGCAAAGTGAGTGACCATCTCCTGTCAGATACTATCTCTTATGCTCCTCCTAATAATACTTGAAGTAGGTGTAGGACCAGAGGACATGCTACACTGCTTTGGCTTCCCCTTGACCTGTTGAGTCGGTACAAGCTGTTGTGATGTAGAGAGTAAAATAAGTTCCACAATGATATAGAGGCTGTGGAACTTACAAAGCACCGTTTATGCAGTGTATATGCAGTGCAATGCTGTGGTACTTACGGTAGAGCAGTGTTATGGCGGTGTAATCGAGTGCTGTGTGGGCTCATGAAAGCATTCTGACACAAGCAGGCGTAGAGGGCGTAGCTTCTGGCGGGCGGGTCAGACATGTTAAGAGTGCTTCATGGGGTGCTCTATTTCGGCAACTGTACGGTCGGGCTTGAAGGCGGTCGGGCTTGAAGGAGGCACAGTAGAGAAAGAAGCAAGGTGCTATAATCGCAGGGGGAACATGATTCTATGCAGTTCTTACTGTATCCAGGCTCCCTTGATTCCCTTATCTCTCTCAACTGGACTCCCACAAGTACCCCTCCCCTGACGTCCAATTCTGCACATCGCTATTGAAAGACGAGACTCAGTAAGGGCAGTGACATCAGTCCAAGATCGACGAGTGCACTTGTATGAAATCGAACGACTGTCCAACGTACATTGTACTGCCTATGAAGTGCTTCTGCAGTCCCAAGGGTTGTAATACTCGAGGGGCTCGTGCGCTGAGGTCTCGAGACATTGTGACCCGTCTCAGTTTTTCTATCTTTGTGGAAAGTCAATAAAAGTGTAAAAAACCGCTGGACTCCATCTTCAGTGCATGTTGAGGTATGGGATGTACAGAATGTACATTCCATGTTGGCTGAATATCGCAGAGACATGGAAAAAATGAGACCACATGGGTAGAGTGTAGACAAACAACGGAGTGTACTTTCTGCAGCCCCGGGGCCCCGTACTTTAGAGCTTCGGGTGTTAAGAGATCCAACTGATTCTCGGACTTCACTACCTTTGACACTATCAAGCATGTGCCTACATCATATTGGTGAGCATGGTGAGACAAGGGGAGGACCACTAGAAAACGCTCTCTACCCTCCGCACTAGTGGCCTTTAATATCCCGAAAAATGACCAGGCCAGCATAGCTTTCAGTATTCTCGTGGAGTTCAACTGGTGTAGTTCAAATTATGTATCGCTCATTACTTCACAACGTTAGCTCGTGTGTTAACTCCCCCCAAAAACGCTGCTGACTTGAACAAACGGTGGGCACTGACCCGGTATGTCAGGCGCTGATGCAGGTGTTGTCCAAGATGCTACCATTGCGGACTCTCTTAGTGTATTTCCATGGTATGAGACTGACTGAAAGGTTGTCTAAATGCGCATGCCTCTGGTCGTAGCACAAGCCTCACATACATCACTGAACAGGCGTTCATCGTTTGACTGACTGAGACTCCATGTTAGTTATCCGTACCACTTTTGCACAAACGTATTTCAACAATCTTGGAACATGTTACGAGTGCTTGATGAGCTCCTGAGTTATATACAACCTGTAGAAGATTCAAACAATACTGATTGATAGTCCACTGGAAACAAGGCGCAACAAAGGGGACTTGTCTCTGTTGAGAGCGGAGTAACCAGACAGCTATGCAATGTGAGAGCAGTTCTCTAGGCCATTAGGCGATTTGTACCACTGAGACTAGGCGTGTGTAAAAGATGTGAGAAGTCGAATATAGAAGTGGCTATATCCAATCGAAAGGCGGGTTAACATTCAATTAATGTATATGCAGTTTGGTACACTAGCTGTGGCAATCCCGGCTGCATCGTGGTAGTGCCATCAGAAGTTGACCACACTGTTGTGTTCATCGGCGACTTTGAAAGTCCTCCGACTTCTTCAAGTGCACTGACACCGATAGAAAAGTTACCGCAGACCACAGAACACCCTCAGAAAAAGGGTAAGGATGAGAGAATCCCAGAACACTGGATGTCAGTAAACAAGGCTATGAGCCAGACGACTGCATCTTAACCTGCGGCCCCATCCACCCAGCCCGCAAGCTATGACAACAGCTAGCGATGGCAACTTCTATGACCGAAGGGCGCCACAAGGTGCGCTGCGAAGATGACAGTGGCGGAGCCCTCGTTCCAAATGTAAAGGCTTTCGAGGTCACAGGAACCGCACTAAGACGAAGATGGGAACAGCGGGGAAACACTCGCTGAGACCCAGCCAAGTGGGTCTTTCAAAGACTCGTGCTGTTGGATGCGAAGTGATCTTACGGAGCTGACTACCTACAGTGATATATCCATAATGGGGTGACATGCTGCCATTCTTTGAAAGCTGCCTCTGCATGGGTGACCTCATGAGAGCATTCCAACAGTTGGTCCTCCGTACACCCGAGTCATTCGGTATGTCCTTCGACATGGCTGGCAGCAAGGCATAAAATACAAGGCACTTTAGATGGTGAGTCAAACCAGTGCTGACGAAACCAGTGCTGACCTCCCAAATACAGAGGCCGCTACTCCATCCTTCTGCACTTCGTGCACATCTCCCAATTCTTGCCAAAGCAAATAGAGGCCAGATGAACAACAGTTTCGAAAGCCTCCTGGCAGCAGCATTTGTGGCGAATGCAGCCTGGGTATAGTATTGAAATGTATCCCTAGCCTGCTATTCATGGCTCATCTTCGGTGACTCTGGCACTAATTGGACCTAGTATAATGCGTGGGTAAACATTTGTATCGCACCTGGCGGTTTAATCGAGGCCTGTTCTAGTCACAGGTGCTGTGCCAGAGACCGTCATTCAAAACCAGCTAAGCTAAGCGAACCAGGCAGCTTTGCTACATGAAGTGCAGCATTTGGCAACAAGAGGTTCAAACCTACAGCTATCCTATCTATTCTACGGTGCGTTTGGAGTTACACCACGTCTATATCTAATTGATGTTCTTCTATACTTCTACTTCCAATCATGTGCCGTTCCTTCTCTCTACAACTCCACACTTCCTTCTGGTGCGCTACTGTGGGAAGGCGACTGATTTCTTGCAGTGATGCTCCCGGTAGCAGATCCTGTCCCCTGCGCCGGTCTTCTACCTCGCGGGCAGCAACAGCAATCACTAGATGAAGAGCGATCAACAGTCATGCCACCGAATGGATTATCGGAATGCGTTCGTGAGACCCCGATTACTGTACACCGCCACAACACTGCTCCAAGTACCACAGCACTACACTGCTTATAGACTTCTTATACCCATGCTGTGCTTTGCAAGTTAAACGGCCTTTATATCTATTTTATACTCCCCTGGTTGTCTTTGGAATAATGTACCTCGCTTCTTTCCACTTCCAACAGGGGTCTCATAGAGAGAGAGCACCATAGGTGATGAAGGCCCCTCGGGTCTGGGGTACCATGTCTGTTAGATGAATTCTCAGAGAAAGAACGCTTGCCATAAGTGTGACGATGTGGCGATCATTGGCCAAACACATTGGCCAAACACTAAAGAATATATCCATGAAGCCATTGAACCCCTAGATTGATTGGTTTCCCCTCCCCCCCCCCTCCCCCCCGACCTCCTCTGTGGCGCTTGTCACTTTCTCAGCTCCCCTGCTACCCAACACCGTTGTATTACACTCAAGCATGGTCGCACAAATTCATATGCCAGAACGTCACTACCACTGTTGAGTTCCAATTGCGAGACTTGCCCGACTGCACTTCTTGGTTGTCCTTGCTACTCGCGTCATCGAAATCAGTGGATATCAGCATATGAACCAGAATAACGAGGAAAGGTGAGTTGCTGTGATATTGGGAATCCCGCAGTGCCTATTGGGGATCCCGCAGTGCCGAAGTGACTCACACTACGTCCAGAGGAGGAGTGGTACATGATAAATCATAGCGGCAATACCGCCCTACGTATTCAGTGCAACAGACAAATCTTTGGAGTTGCGGCTATTTAAGCAAAGCTACAGTATGGCGGTGTGATAATAATCTCTTATCCATTCGGAGTTCAGGATTTCAATAACTCATATCTGTCCGAGCCTGGAGATGCACTTGGTGTGAGGCTGACTCTCGCGGTTATGGAGGAGTGTACATCAGACCCATTTTGTATCACCAGCCTGTCCGTAGTGGGGAGGTGAGAAGTGGCTTGTATTATTCCACCTCAACATTCCAGTCATGCGTCATCCATATGTTTGGGAGTGTGGGGTGTCACATGCAGCCTATCTTCTGGGCCACCTTCTTGTGACAACTCCGAGTACTAGTGCGACTCTCTCTGAATACTACTGGCCTTTCAAACAACCCACCAAATGTTCAGATTCACTATCTGTTACATCCGATTATTTTGAATGAACGGCCTGCGCTCCCAGGGGGCCTCAAGGTCTCACGAACGCCCAGAAATTGCTCTGAAAGTGCCGCACCATTTTGATGTCTACCTAAGAGTATCTCCTGGGCTTTGCTCCTGGGCTTTGCCTCACTGACACCCCACCCAAGGCGGTTCTTTTTTTTTTCAGTATACTGTTTCCCTGCATGATGTGATAAATATTGAAGATGATGGGGTGCACGTTGCTTCCAGGTCACCAGTGTGAAGATGTGGGGGTATAAGCTCAGTTTTCACAAAGGGGAGGGGGCCTGGAAGCTCTGGACAGGTTGCGCTGGGAACACAGGTACTCTTAGGGTCTACCTATCGATGTACCAAAACCATATTCCGACCCCAATGACAAGCTCACTCCAAGTTCCCGTTTTTATCTGAAAGTGCCAGAAGACGAAACACACTGACAGAACGCCTGGTACGAACACACTCCTGCATTGTCGGAATGCATCCCTGAGCCCTCCATTACACCGCCACAACACTGACACTGCTTCTACGCTGCTTGTACACAGCTTAAACGGTGCTGTGTAAGTTACACAGCCTCTATATCAGATGTATATACTTCTATACTTGTACTTCGAATTATGTACCGCTCTTCTCTCTCTACTTTCAACATGCATCTCATGCATCTTGCCACTGGGGCTTGAGGCGTGTCAACTGGTCCAAGAATTCCGACCCCATGCTGCTTTGATAATAGATCGAAAAACGACCCAGCAGTCCTAGTTTGCTGTAAATGCTCACTCAAAGAGCAGAGCATGAAGTTCAGACCAGTTCGGATCAGTGGCCAGTGCCGTGCTTTAGGACCTGCTTTATGAGCTCCACGTCCAGAGACTCATTCAGTGTTCGGCATCTGGGTAGCACGTATCTGTGTTAAATTGCAGCATTCAGGCCATCCAGTAGCTATTGAGCGGATATCCGATGAAAAGCTTGTGAGCTTAAGAGATACTTTGCCCAACACATCGTCGGTGAGATGGGCCTCTCTCAAGAACTAGGACAGCAGTTCACAGCGTTGCGTACTTCACACCCAAGAGATATCAAGGCTCAGCTTAGAGTACAGTAAGTAGACTTGCTCGAAACCACTCTTTAAGGTCATCAACCAGGCAAGAGATGAGTCTCAACAGTTATCCTCGGCACACCCTCAGCAAGGTCATCGGGTAGAATCAGGATCAGACAGGTGAGCCGAACATCCTCAGGCCACACTGGAAAATTGTAGACACCTCCACTGCTCCTGGTCTCTTCAATGGTTGATGACTGCTTGATGGCGACGATGTTTTTTTACAGAGCTGCATATGATCGGCGGGCGATTATTGAACTTGGTGTTCATTATAAAGAAACGGGTTGTATTCAAGTCCTATCTGATGGAGTAAACTGCCTTCAACACTGCCTGGGAGTATATGCAGGGGAGTAACGTAAGAGCGGCACTGTAGATAATTCGACGTATAGAGATGTATCAAAGAACTTGCCACCCACTTCATTCCAACACTACCACTCGTTCGTGAGGTCGCAGAGAATAGCGAAGTACGTCAAGTGCGATGCTGACAGTATAGATCAGGTGAGAGGGGCATTTGGAGAATATCCCGGCAGAGTTGTCTTGGGTAGTTTGCATCTTGGACACATGTGCAGATGCTGTGGTGTCCGAAGTTGATGTGTTTGGTTTTGGTGAGTTGTCGGCAAGTGCAAATCGATCCTTGGTGGTGGGTAAAAAGTGAATAGGGAGAGAAATACCACTGAACTCGTTGAGGAGGGTTGCAAGCTGCATAACAAAGAAAGCCGCGTAAATAATTGCACGTGCTTGACCAGCTGTTGAAATTGCAACAGTCGGCTGACAACGAGATCGAAAATGCGAGATGATCCCAGCTGTAGATCAGCTTGCTGCGGTCCCAGTGAGAATCGACGAACCCACAAAAAGAAGCGGACAAGGAAGTCTTGCTCCTATTTGTAATGTTGGAAGAGTTGAAAAAGAGGGGATAGCTGAGACTGCCTTGCAACTAGTGCCAAAGGTGTTGTGAAGCATTCCAAAGTGTTTTGTTCCCCCTGTTGATGCATCTGCGGAAGGCCAAAGCACGAAAAGCGAAATCTGCAACTTTGATGGTGTCCACATATATATAGCAAAGAGCCTGCAATTTCAGGAAAGGCAAGTCTTTACCTCGGTGTACTAGCTATCGATTGTTCGACGAGGCGCGAAGCTTTTGGGCAGCAGCGTTGTAGCCTGCCTGAAGTTTTCCCCAGTTTTTGAGAAGTGGTGTATTACAGTGCTTTCGAGACATTGGGCGCTGTGTTCTAGTAATGATGAACTCTGGGGAGAGTTCTTTTGGACTACCTTCCATCTGTATGTTATTGGATTAGGTTTAAAGGGTTGTTGCGGGCCATGAGAAAGTTGTCCACATGGAGGCACATAGTCTGACACCATCTGGAATGGACTCTTGAGCCACCTTTAAGACCAGAGGCCCTCCGTCTGAGTACACCTCTGTTAAAAGTAGAGAGAGAAGAGCGGTACGTAATTCGAAGTATATACGAGTAGGAAGTATATAAATCTGATATAGAGGCTGTGTAACTTACAAAGCACCGCTTAAGCAGTGTAGAAGCAGTATAGAAGCACTGTAATGCTGTGGTACTTATAGCAGTGTTATGGCGGTGTAATCGAGGGCTCGGGAACACATTTCGACAATCTCGGTCACCGTCCTATTTGCACTGCGCTCCTAACCCATAATATCTGTGCTCCCATGTCCTCCGGAGAGTTTCCGTCACTAAACAATAACAGGAGCCACAAATACTGATTCAGTTGTTCACTGCTGACTCGATCGAAGCTTGATCACTTCCGGTATTCCTGTCCCAAAGAACCACCCAAACGGATGTGTGAGCGAGGCTATCTAAGGGTTATAAGTCGGGTAAGAAGTGCCCGAGAGTGGATAGGGTTGCTGCTTCTGTCAGAAGGAGTCTGGACATCTAAATCAGCATTGGCACACCCTATGTTTTCTACACAACACAACACCTTGTACTGCAGGAACTCAAAAGACAATACCCCCATAAGTGTCATTTTACAAGAGACGTCATTTCTTTAGCCCACCTGGAGTACACAGCAACCACACTGTGCTAATTGTCTCAGTCTCATACTGCGATAACGCTGCATAAGCGGTTCAAGCTCCAATCTGACACAAGTGCTTCCATACTTGTACTTCGAATACAACAGAGCTCTCGCAAGTGAGGGACAGGAGTCTTGGTTAGATTTTAACACCGACAGCAAATTACTGCATGTGTGGGTTTAAAGTACAATGCCCCCTTCATTCGAATCGTCACAAATCCACCCGAAAGCACAGGTGTTTTGGGCAGGAGAGAGTAACCGAGTGTGTCAATGCAAGCAGAAGAGCTCCTTGCACCCGAACTCTTGATCCACCTTGTGGTCCTTGTTGCCACCAATAGTAGCTACTCTGCTACATGACGCAGAAACTTTGGATATCGGTTCAATGTTTTGTCCAACTGTACTCCACCCCTGCAACCTGCAACTCCACGGCTAAACACAACATACAACTTGTCCACTCTGCGGGGGTTCCATACTACCAGGTTTACAATGCGTGAGCTCGGTCCTCAAACCGGAAACGGCTTAAACCTACAGCCATCCTTTTCTGATTGTTGACAAGCTAGCGCCTGGTGAGTTGAAATCGCAAAGTTACCTTATGGCTTTACAAAGTGCCGAACAACACTTCTTCCAGCTCGCCCACCATGCGGTCAGATATATGCCCAACGGCTATCCAACCATTTCGGCGGCTGTATGAGTACCCGGGTCCCTTCTTCAAACCAAGTGAACACTTTTGAAAGCCTTCCCAATCCTCTGATGTCTAGCTATCCCCTCCACTTCATATCTAAGGAGACCACCTATATAGCAGTTTTGGTGAGCACCAAGGCCGCCAGTGAAGAGAGTAGAGTGGCATCCTGGGTTTTCAATTTACGGCCCCCCGGTCCTGACATTCCAACCAGCATCGCTCACCTAGCTGTACATACAGTATCTCTACGTACAAGTATAGAAGTGTATACCAGTCATGTTTCTAGAAAGGCAGTGCAACATACCTGTACAAAGCTGTGATCCACTGTATGGCATAACTGGTGGTCATCGTAGGGCAGAGCGGGTATAGTGGGCTGTGTGGGCTAAGTCAGGAGCACATTCGGACTGGTTTGGTCTTCTTTGTCGCCGAGGAGGTTTCAAACCACGGCGATCAGTTCTACCTCCAATTGGATTGAGACGTTGCACAACCTCACCCTCAGCGCCTGAAATTGCCATGCAACTACATTTGACTGAGAGATGATCGTGACCTCCAACCGGCATCAGCCAGTGAGTCATCATGACCGAACTGGGAGTGGAGCACAAGCCTCAGGCAGGACTGCTGAAAGATGCTGTGGGTTTCGAAGTCGAATGGAGTGAATAGCGTGCTCCTATGTACATCCCCGCAAACTATACCTCCGCGAAAGGTGTTGAGATGAATGAACAGCTATGTTGATACTTCGAGCTCCTTGTGTCCATCCTGACGGCATCCGAGGACGTAATGGTACTACAATCATAGCATGGACGACGTTCAAAGTGTGAGAAGCAGCCTTCCTCGAGCCGACAACACGCCTTGAACACTACCTTGAATAGCACTGCACTGCACTGGCATGCAGTGTACATTGCAAGTTGTGAGGTTAGCCCTGATACTATACAGAAAGATGCATTGTTCTGATACTATACAGAAAGATGCATGGTTCTGTTCTGCACATCACAGATGTCTATGGGAGTGTCGAGCCTCCCCACCTACATTTCATGGGACAGGTAATCTGTTAACAGTATGTCTCGTCACTACTTGTCCGCGACAGAGGAATCCATTATCAAGTGTATTGCGCTTCATTCGGAGCCGACAGTAACTACTATCGGGGGACTTCTCTCACAGCTGGCAGGTGCGAATCTCGTTTGAGGGGTTTCGACTTCAAGGTGACCTCACTTGAAAATATGTATACTCGCATGGGGACATTGCAAGGTGCTTCTCCGAATCTCCCTTGAATCTGTCGCTCTGTACTGTCTTGCACTCCACAGCAAAGGGCTGTGTGGCCGGGGGAGATGATACAATGGCTGGGGAGACGATAATGGTTCTATAAGTGATGTACTTGCAGGCTGGTCCGAACGTATAATTCTATCATTTAGGGGACAGAACACATCTTGACCGAGACAACTACAGACTGATACGCATGTATGAACAATAGAGCATCGGGTGTCTTCCCATGGATTAATCAGAATAGACAAAGTTCCTGCAGAGGAACCTTACACTCTGCTGCCTCACTGTGATCACCTGAGACTCTGCTCTCTGCTTCTCTCAAAATGGAGGAGCTGCATTGAAACACGCTATCCCCAATAGACACTAACAAGCTGAGACATGACATGCAGCAACATGGCACACGGCAGCATGGTGCGCCTGCTCAGCTGGCTACATACAAAGCGCTTGAAGGGGATATGCCTCGGGCTTGGTCTTTCTGCTGCGTGAGCGACTTGCCTGAAAGAATGGGCAGTTGTAAGCGTATTCTTGAAGAGGTTCCACATCATCCGCACAGTCCGCTGCCTGTGCATAGCTCCTTGATCCTTCAGAGCATTCATTAGGGAGGGGAGACAGTCTTGACTCTACTGGGTGAGACGCGATGACATTGATGGGCGATGACATTGATGGTTGATCACAGACTGGAGATTGACACTGGCTGATGTGGATCCAGTTGTACTTCAGATACTTGATCACCTCTTGGTCGATTGGCTAATTGGCTGGAGTCCATGGTTCTGGGTTGCCACTGATCTGTGTTGCCGCCGATCCGGTCAAGCCTGTCACTGAGCTGCATGCATGAGCTGGCCTATAGCCTGCTGCGAAGTGAACCCCCCAGAATAGAAGCAGTTGGTGGATCCGTTCTCAGTCCAAGTGTGTCGCACCCTAATGACAGAGCCTGGGTTGAGGTTCGATACAGTACAGTTCATGCAGAAGACGGGCACAGTACATGATTATCTAGCAGGCACGCTTCTTTGCAAGGCACGTCAACGGTAAGTATTCTATGCATGCGTTCGAGCCCTCTTTGGCCGTAGCACAAGCCTCAGCCCAGCTGCGAAAGGTCTCAAGCCCAACGGCTCCGACTTCAGTGCAGCGCCAGGGCACCGCCCCTCTGTCTCAGGCTAACCTCATGTTGAGGCGTGGGTATGACAAACGCCATGACATGTGATGCATCGTGCCAGTCCCGCATATAAACTTCTGGCGATGGGGGTGTCAATGTCGGTACTGTACCGGCAAGGTGAATGACACTCAAGATGAATGACACAACTGGGATGCTGCAAATGCACCAGAAGTTAGACTGGCCGTCTGGGGTTTGCGATACTCGAAGCGCTAGCTACCGTGACCTTTGGAGACATGTGTTTCTCTATATATGTGGAAATACGCGAAGTGCATCGACCACTAAGTACATCGATATCAAAGCAGTGTCAAGGATGGAAGTGAGTCCCATGGAATTGGGGATACAACCGGAAGCCGAGGATTAGACAAGTCAGGAAGTGAGAGACTGACATATACCTACGGCCCCGAGACCTTGACAGGCCTGATACCGTGACCAAGTACATGTAATAATAATGTACAGGATGGGGTAGTATCAACCTTACGAGCCGTGGGGCTACTGCAATGGTGCGACAAAGAGTACTACAAAGGAGAAGGGTGTTGCATGACTATCGGCAGAGGGCGGGTAGAGTTACAGAACTTGTTGCACATGCAGAGAAAAAGAGAGGGAACCTTGCGAGTGAATGGGAAGCATGAAGTGCCAGTGAATGAGAAGCATGAAGTGCGAGGGAATGAGAAGCATGGTGTGAGTCCAGCAATATATGTTATGGAGCTCTGAGAGTGCCGATTGAGAATTGAGTATGAGCAGTTGTATCAAGAACGCAGTGATCTTTTGGTGCTTCCTTGCGGGTGCGACCCGGAGACACCCGAGACACTGGTGTGTATGGACGGATGACGAGAGGCCATTGCCGGTGGGACCGCATCGTCCTCACATGCCTCCGTTGAGAGGGAAACGGGTGACCATGGAGGAAGCGGAATAGGACAATTATTGAGAAAGTGGAGTAGTTGGCCAAGGACTGTTGGAGAGTGGTCAGTGTGTCTACCATCAGAGAAGAGGCGCGGAAACATGTTAGTCATTGAGCGTTCGTTCGGCACTCCTACATGTAGTGAGGCTCTGCGGCGCTACGTACTGTATGTACTTCGAGAGTGGCACCTCCGGTCACGAAATATGACGAGTATTCGTCGACATCTCTTGTCCAGCGAAGCAGAACGCTTCCGTGGACTCCTTTGAAATCATCTGCATTCTGGTGGAAAGCCCCCGGTGAGACACACTGGAGGAGAAGATGTCTGATAACGGACGAGGTAAAAGCCAGGCGACGATCGCCTGGAACCAAGTAACATGCGGCCTACATAACAATGGCAAGAGCGGCGGCTCCCACGGCGAGCAGGCCAGCCGAAGCCATGACACGCGAGGCACTGCTATTCTTTCCAGTCGACGCGGGAGAAGAAGCCGACGGGGCCTGGGAGGTCGCCGACGGGCCGCCGGAGCGGGTCTTGGTAAACTCGGCGGCGGCATCCTTAGAGCACGAGTAGTTGGAGGGCACAGTGTAGTCCGAAAGAAGGACCAGGTCTGTGCACTGGTAGAGCGGGCTGTCACCCTTTCCTGGTCAGCTGGGTTCGAGCGTTTAGGTCACACCGGCACACTCACCCCGTCGTACTGGATCTGAAGGGTGATCTGCGAGCCGTTGGTGAGGTTGTACGGGAGGGCCGAGAAGTCAATGTTCCAGCATGAGACACCCTGAGCGACCTGCAAGTCAGTGGGTGTGCGTCGGGGATCGTCGTACCTGGAAGAAGTCCGAGGCCATCATGATCGACGACGTGCCAGTGACAGTCGAGTTGAAGTCGTCCCACGTCTTGGGGTCAGGCTGCGTGGAGAGGAAAGCATCGACAGTGGCAAGCTTGTGGTGCGAGTTGATCCAGATGGCGGCGCCGCGCAGAGGAACAGGCTGGCGCTCCGCACTCGGGGTATCGAAGCCGCCACAGAACTGAGGCTCCTTCTCATCGTCGAAGCCACGCGTGGGCTTTGAGTCAGTCTATTGGCTGATGCTGGGCACTCACGGGGTAGTCGAGAGTGAAATGGGCACAGGCCACCGACGCCAGCAAGGTCGAAGCCAGAAGGGTGTGTGTGAGAACCATGACGGAAGGGTGGGTTGACGCTGAATGAGAGTGAGTGAACAAAAGGAAGAAGGGAAGTGGATGCCTTTTAAGACAGAAGGAAGGGGCGAGGTGGGAAATCGTCGCACCTCGCAGCTATCACTCGTTGTCGCGCCTCGCGTCTCGGAAGCATGGAACAGCTTACACCATGCCCACAACTCACAAGCAACCGCGTCACCCCCCAGCAACCTCGGTTACCACTCCCATCGACCCTCGGCGCCTATTGGACCGAGATGTACAAGAGTTGGTCAGGCACGATCGATAAATGACTCTTTTCGGTGAGCCCTTTTGAAAGGCGCGGCCAAAGTGCAGATGCAGACGAGGCCTTTGGCGCCAAGCGTCGATCACACCCGGACCTACTTCGCTTCTGTTTTTAACTTGGCATTCCTTGTAGCATGATGCTATTTCCTACAAGGCACACAGTACAACCGCTCGAGTCTTAGATACCTGCAGTTCGATCCGCAAACCTACAGCCACAGGTGCCCGATGATACTGCTGCCCTTGTCACCCCAGCCCTTGAGCGCGGCCTCAGCGAATCGCTGCTGCGCAGCCTGTGTCAAGAACAGAGGGGTATTGACCCGCTTCGCCTCTTTCAGGACGTGGTTGAGGTCGTCCAGGACCTGCGCGACAGTCGGCTGCCCGGCTTTGGGCTCAAACTTGTCGGGCCACGACAGTTCGTCCTTGTAGGCCACCAGAGGCTTCGACGTCGCTGCCGATGTACCCACGACATTGAAGACCTCGTCGAGGTCCATTCCCTTGTGGCGAGCAAACGCCAGCGCTTCGGCGGCAGAGACGGTGTGTACGGCGTTGAGTAGATCGCCGACAACCTTGATGACCTCCTCGCCTCCCTGGGCAGCCTGCGCCTTCTTCTCCTCCTCCTCGACGGTCCCCGACTCCAGGACCGATTTGCCGCCGAAGCGCTCCCAAAGCTTGATGAGGTTGCCATCCTCCTCCTTCGCCAGCCCAGCGCCAAGGGCAGCAGTGAACAGCTGCTCAGCCACTCCCGAAAGTGGAGCCGGGAAGCGGAGGGCGCGAGCTTCGTCGTTGACGATCCCAACGTCCTTGTAGATGATGGTCATGGCCGACTTGGGAACGCCGTCGTCCTGGAGCTGCCATGGAACTCGAAGCCCATCTAATGCGTCAGACCCGACATGGAGGACAGACGTACACATGAAGCTCTGGTCCTTGAGGGCGTTGTACACCTTGCGAGGGTTGCAGCCAAGGTTTGCGGCAAGGGCCATGGCCTCTCTAATTGTTAGCTACTGGGGATCCCGCTGATTGTATCAAGAGACCCACGAGGTAACGGCGATGTGAATGCCACAAAGTACTTGGTTGATGAGCTTGAAGTCGCTGGCCTGTCCAACCTTGTCGCCGACGACGGCAAGGTTGCCAATGGGTTTGCGAGTAAGGGACTCGAGGACGGGGCGAGCCGTCGAGATCGACGACGATGTCCCCGAGACCATAACGCTGAGCTGGCCCTCCGCTGCACGGATGAACCCTCCCGAGACAGGTGCATCGACAAGCTGCTCGTTAGCTCTCTACACTCCACATCTCAGGCTCACCCCGATACCCTTGTTCAGCGCGTCCAAGCGCTCGCGAACGTCGGCAAGGTAGGATGGCGGCACAGTCGAGAAGACGATGATAGCCGAGTTTGGCTCAATAACTAGCAGTGTCAGCTACGCGGTTGCACTGACGTACCATCTGCGACCTTCCCAGCGCCGAACAGCACGTCCTCGACCTGGGCCGCATTAACGACCATGAGGGCGAGGACCTGGACGCCACTCGCTGCAGCGGCCGGCGTTTCACACCGAACAGCGCCAAGAGATACTGCCTTGTCCAGGGAGGGCGCGTAGACATCATACGCTTTGACGGGGTAGCCCTGGGAGAGCAGGCTCTGGATGTCAGAAGTGAGGCCAACGAAGGGACCTACCGATGCCATCCCCGAGCCCATGGCACCGAGGCCAATCCAGCCAACTTGAAGCGACATCTTAGAGATCAGAGGGGGGAGAGGGACTCGTGCGAGTGTGAGAGAACAGCAAGTGCCAAGAGGTGGGGTATGAGCTGATGGCGCGCAGCCGTTATGTACAACAGGTTGGACGCGCCAGGCCGCACCGGTCCGGCGTTAACCTCCACCGGGCTACGGGGGCGGCTCGGACCGGCAAACGACGGGCAGGATGGCAGGTCCGTCGCGGGCCGGCCACGTGCCGGCAGTTCGGCCGATTGTCGGTGGCTTTGCGGTCGTGAGTTTCATGTCTCGTTACCCCCACAACATCTGCCTTGACGCTCAGCAAGTGACAGTCGAGTATGGGAGACTCACTGTGGATTAACCTACCTAGCTTAACGGGTACCTGACACCTCCAATCGTGGCGGGAGGGCGCTAGGACCCCAAGTGGGCCAGGTGGGACGGCATAACCATAGCACAGCGACCGTTAGCGAGATTGTGAGGAGCTCACGGCTTGGTGCATCGACAGAACGAAAGTGCGACAGAGCTCGACTCAAATCGCTTGAATACAACTCCCTATAGCACTACCATTCGCAGTGAATGGCAGTGAACTAGACTTCCTACCTCCATCTAACTCTTCGCACTGGCGGCTTTCGCCTCTGCGATCTCCTTGTCTGCCTTCTTGATCCACTCTCGTCCCTCTTCCACACTAATCTCGGCCATGTCGCTGCGGTCCGCGGGAGGGGTCGGCACGGTAAGCCCCTTCTTGACCGCCTCACGCGCCTCGATTCGCGCCAGCCACGCCTTGACGCGCGGGAACTTGGCAATGTCGACACCAGCCCAGGTGTAAGTTCGGACCCACGGGAATGCGTTGATGTCCGCAACCGAGTACCTGTTATCGACGAGGTAGTCGGTACCCTCCAGCCCATCCTCGAGGACAGAGTAGAGGCGCTCAGACTCCTCGATGTACCGCTTGATGGCGGTTGGCACCTTAATAGGCGCGTAGCGGCTTGAAGTCAGTTCGTTCAGTGAAGCGAAACCCCCGCCTCGAAACGTACAAGAAGTGGTGAGCTTGGCCTTGCATTGGTCCAATACCTCCGTGCGAGAAGAAGATCCAGCTGAGTGCCTTGGCCTTGAGCTTGGGGTCGCTGAACGAGAACTTGTCTTCCTTGTCATACTGGTCGACGAGCCACAGCTCGATGCTCGCAGACTCGAAGAGACTGAGGCCACCTGCGTTGTCGTCGACGAGGGCAGGGATGCGGCCGTTGGGATTAATCTTAAGGTAGTCGGCGTGCTGAGGGAGGCGTTAGCACGACCTCATCATCCAACGGAGCTGGGCAGCCAGAGGTGACAGCTTACCTTCTGCTGGTTCTCCCAAATGGTAATGGCACTCAAGTCGTAGCTCAGATCGGTCTTTGCGAGATCGGGATAAGCGGCGCGGAGTTCCTCCAGAAGAATGCTGACCTTGTAGCCGTTCGGGGTGCCCGCTGTGTAGAGGTGGAGCTTTGCTGGACCCTGGCCCGGCACCGCGAGAGGCGATGGCTGGAGAGGGGGAACGGGGGGCGCAGTGGCTGTAGCGGGGTCGGGCATGGTACGCGGAAGTGTGGTAGAGAGGCCTCGGTACGAAGGAGTGGGTGTGAGAAAGGATAACAGGGGAAGGACAGTGAGTGGCCGAATGTAACCTTGGCGGAGATGTGTAGTGAGAATGGCAGAGCGCAGAACTGGGACAGCTAGGCGCAGAATGGTGGGCGACGGTTTGATGGAAGCAGGAAGAGATCAGCTCGGAGGTGCTTTATACACAAAATGACTTCGCAAGACTGGGCGCGTGACCAAGCCGGCATTCTGATCTCATTCCAGGCCATGCCAGCGGTGACGCTACTGAGATCCAGTCACCTCCATCCGGAAAGTCCGTGCCATATGAGGCATGACGGCGTGTGTTGCGTAAGCGAACGGCTAGAATAGCCCTCATACAGGCATCACACGGCGATCGGCCCTCGGCCTCGGCCTCGACGGACACGAGGCTTCCGAGGACCAAACACAGCAGTAGTGATCAATAGCAAGTTTGATCGCAACACCCTCGAGCTGAACATCGGCAGCAACCAGTCTTCGAGACCGTGGCGATCTTATCTCGCCTGCCGTGACCCGGATTGGGGCTCCTTACCGGGAGTGTATCCATCGTCAAGGAACGGGACACGAGATTCTGCCTCGGGCTCTTCCGAGCCATCATAGTCTCAGGACCTGGATAGACGTCGCAGCGTGTGACCGCAGTCATGATCTCGGTGCTAGTCCTACACCGTTCATCTGGCTCGATGTTGGCCTGTGAGCTCTGTGGGTGCTGCTGTTGAGTTCAGTCCAGCTTGAGTGAGCTCGCAGAGCTATAGCGCGATTCACAAGCCGACAGCATGGGAAGCTGGGGGTGAGTGGCCAAGAAGGACGCACTCCACGGAAGCACTCTGTTGCTTGATGGTGGTGAAAGCAGTGCACGGTGGTTGCCATGGCGGCGTGCCAAGAGTCGTGAGAATAGGTGTGGACATGCCTCATAGCAGGTCGGCGGTCGATGGTCGAGATACACATTGCATATGTAATGTCCGGTACATAGGAGCCCGTGGATGTGGTCCTGTCGTCTAGTAGTGCGAGTCGTGGCCATTGAACTGGTCGTAAGAGGAAGACTTGGAGTAGCCCTGGGTGTAGTTGCCGTACATGGCGTTGCCGCCGTAGCCGCCGACTAACGAACCGCCAGCACCGCGGTACGCCGACTGGCCGTCGTCCTCCATGTACTCGGGGTTGGGCTATACTGTTAGAGAGGCACATGTCCGAGACGCCAAGTCGACTTACTGCGAGCAGAGGGTCCTTGACCTCCCAGACCGCCACCTTGGAGCCGACGGAGAACTCGAGGTCCTCCTTGGTAATAGCTGCGCGTCAGCGCAAGTCGCGAGTGTCAACTCACAGTCCCAGTACTTGTAGATCATCATGACGGTGAACAGCATGCAAAGCTGGAAGAAGAAGACACCGTCAATGTAGTGAGACACGGCGTCACAGATGGTGATGCTGAAAGCGAGGAGAAGCACACAGCCGATGACGTAGAAGGCGACGCCGAAGATAATGTCACCGATGACCCAGCGGTCGTCGAGCGTCCGCACCACCAGAATGAGCTGGGAGACGATGTAGATGACGGCCACAATCAGGGGGTAAACGAGGTAGGTGATGAAGAGACCGATCGGGTTCTCGTAGTTGAGCGAGCCCCACTTCTGGAAAGTGCCGGCGGCAATGACGAAGCAGATGCCGCCGACACCGAGGCAGCTGAGACGCAGCGACTAGACGGGTCAGCAGAGCGGCAGGCGGGTGTCGGCCCATCTGGAACACTCACCCAAAGGCTCATTGGGGTGCCGTCCTCGTACAGCTGGAAGCCGACAAAGCCGTTGACTAGGATGCACCAGTAGAGGGCGCCGACGGCACCGGCGTAGACTGCTGCGAACCAAGGGTAAACGACGTGGTGGGTAGGGATGACGGTCGAATCAAGGAAGATGGCGAGCAGTTCGACAAACATGTAGATGTAGAAGAAGAGGACAATCTCCTTGCGTCCAACAGCGGTGTACTTGGACCGAATGTGGAAGAGCATAATGAGCGTCATGCCCAGCGCGGCAATGTGAACAAAGCATGTGGCTGCGCGGGGTCAGCGCCGGCGTGCAACAGTTGACAAACCTGGCTGGAAGATGATCTGGCGTCCGAGCTGGACGTTACGGGCGTAGCATGTGGGCTCGATGCCAGTCTCGCCCAACATGGGGCAGACAATGAGCGATGCTCGCTCGCAGACCCAGTCGAACGACCCAAACTTGAAGGGTGCCGTCTTCAAAGCCATGTTGGGCGAGGAGGATGGGGAAGGGGAAGAGGAAACAAAGTGTCGAGATGAGGGAACGGAGAGACGAGTGTCCGAGTCGGCGGAGAATGGAAGACGTTTGCGAGCGTGGCCCCTCGGCGGATCGACGGCTAGGTATGTGTAAGGGAATCGTAGGCCGAGCCAGCTCGCCGCGATGAGGATGGAGGGTTAAGAGGGTGGGATGAGGAGGATGAGGAGGACGACGAGGACGAGGATGATGGAGTTTGAGATGAAGAAACGTGAAGGTTGAACGCCAGGTGCGTTGTGGTGGTGCTGTGGTGGTGCAGTGGTGGTGCAGTGCGGTGGATTGGGGGTGGATGGGTGGATGGGATGTGAAAGGGATGGAGGGCCTGAGGGCCCAAGGGCCAGGGGGTCTGCCAGGCAGCGCGCAGGCGGGGGAGGGTGAGCATGGCCGCCAGGGCCAAGCGATTTCAGGGTCCCACTTGACAGACAGGGTGGCGGTACACCAACAGCCCAACAAGCTAACAGAATTTAGTTCCGCTCTCTCTCTCTCTTGCCTCCTGCTCAGGGAAGGTGCGATCAGCCACGGTTCTGGCTCTGTTTTATAGACAGAGAGAGAGACCCTGAACGTGTCAAACCGATCACCATCCATGCCATCCATGCCACCCATCGCTCCGCGCTCCATCCATGCTCTGCATGGCTCTGCAGCTCTCTACCTGCTGGTACCTGCCAGCTGCTCGCTGCCAGCAGCACCTGACTGACTGCTGCAGACACCTACAGTACATGTATTACACTGACGGCAGCAGGCGGCAGACAGAAGATCGGCAGATTATTGTTCCAGTCCTCATCCCAGCTCATCACCACAAACATCCTCATCCTCATCCTCATCCCCCTCAGACCCCCCTCAACGCCGCCAACCTCCTTCTTCATGCATCACTCTCTCCATCTTTGACTGCATCTAACTTATCATCTAAGAAGGCTGTTTCGAACCGCTGGCGCCAGCGCGGGAAGCGTACTTGATCCGCTGAACGTCACGCGGAGCAAACAAACCCCGTCCAAGATCATTCATTCTGCTTCGTCAAAGCGGGTGGGTGAGACCAGGTGTGGCACTCAAAACCCGAGCTGGTAACCCCAGCTGGTTCGGTTTGAGCCTTGGGACATGGGACAGGATTACATTCCCCATATCATCATTGGCCTGCGCCCGACGCCCTCAGCACGCCGCCTGACGCGTTTGTGCGCATCTCGTTGACCGCATGACCGACGTCGGCGCCGTTGAGCGGCATGAGCAGGTGGCATGCAGCAGTGTCCGGAGGTATGTATGGGGAGGACAGGGGAGGAACGGATAAAGGATCTGGGGTGGTCATGACACCCCCCCACTCGCATTGTCGCCCCTGTGACGTCGGAGCGGGTCGCCCGCCCGCCCGTGCCCCCCAACCGCGTCTACCTATCCTGTCCTCCTATCCTGATCATGAGATATGAATCCAAAGTGGACCGACCCCTCCGACACGACAACACTACTCACTCTCACTCTCTCTCTTCACCAACCACTTCAAAATGGCCGCCCGTCCCGCCGAAGACCCTCAGCACGACTCCAAGAAGCAGAAGACTACTGTGAAGCGTAAGCCCCTCATACTGTTCCGTTGCTGACGACTAGACAAGGTCTGCTTGCTGTTCGTAACCCGTCACCGAAGTGCACTAACCCTCGCAGCGTCCACGATGGCTGGGGACTTTCCGACAACGAGAAGGGCAATGCCATCTTCCACGGCGAGACCACCAACATGGACAAGATTCGTGACAAGCACAACTTCGCTGAGCTTGAGGCCTCGGGCCTCGCTGTTGGTCTGAAGGAGGGTCTCATGGGCAACTCCGAGGTCGGCCACCTGAACATTGGGGCGGGTCGCATCGTCTGGCAGGACATTGTCCGTATCGACCAGTCGATCAAGAAGGACGAGTTCAAGAACCAGCCTGCCGTTGTCGAGTGCTTGAAGCGCGCGAAGGAGAACGGTGGCCGCCTGCACACCATGGGACTCCTCTCGGACGGCGGTGTTCACTCGCACATCACCCACCTCCTCGCCCTCCTCCGTGCCGCCAAGGAGCAGGGCGTCGAGCACGTCTACATCCACGCCTTCGGCGACGGCCGCGACACTGCTCCCAAGTCGTCCGACAAGTACGTCAAGCAGCTCCTTGAGGCTATCAAGGAGATTGGCGTTGGCGAGCTCGTCACTTTTGTTGGCCGCTACTACGCCATGGACCGTGACAAGCGCTGGGACCGCGTCAAGGTGGCCGTCGATGCTCTTGTCCAGGGCAAGGGCACCCAGTCCGATGACCCTGTCAAGGCCATCGAGGACTGCTACGCCAAGAACGAGACGGACGAGTTCATCAAGCCCCTCATCTTTGGTGACAAGTCGACTCGTCTGCAGGGTGAGAAAGTGCATGTACGCCGTGTTGACCCAAGACAACGACACCATCTTCACCTTCAACTACCGCTCCGACCGCATGCGCGAGATTGCATCGCTGCTCGCCTTCGACGACGAGAAGCCCATTGACGTTGAGATCCCCAAGAACCTCGTACGTCACCATGCGGCGGCGTCACTGACACTTTACTAGAGCGTCACCACCATGTCGCGCTACAACCCCGCGTGGACGCTTCCCGTGGCCTTCCCTCCGGTCTCGATGGACAACGTCCTTGCTGAGTGGCTCAGCAAGCAGGGTGTCAAGCAGAACCACATTGCGGGTGCGTATTACTACTGTGGATGGTCGCTAACCGCCAGAGACGGAGAAGTACGCGCACGTCACTTTCTTCTTCAACGGCGGTGTCGAGAAGCAGTACTCGGGCGAGGAGCGCGTCATGATTCCTTCTCCCAAGGTTGCTACCTACGACAAGAAGCCTGAGATGAGCGTCCAGGCCGTTGCGGACAAGGTTGCCGAGGTCGTCAAGACCGGCGAGTACGAGTTCGTGATGTGCAACTTTGCTCCCCCCGACATGGTGAGATCGTTTGCCAGGCATAGCTCATATTCCAGGTTGGCCACACTGGTGTCTACGATGCGGCCGTCGAGGCCATTACCGCGACCGACAAGGCCGTTGGGACCATCTACGACGCGTGCGAGGAGGCCGGCTACGTGTTCTGCATCACCGCCGACCACGGCAACGCGGAGCAGATGATCGACCTGGAGACCGGCAACCCCCACACTGCTCACACAACCAGTAAGCGTTTAATGGTTTGATGGCTTACCTTAGACCGCGTTCCCTTTATCGTGACCGGCGAGAAGGGTACTCTGAAGGTTACTGAGGAGCACGGTGCCCTTGCCGACGTTGCCCCCACCATTCTCTCCATTATGGGTCTCCCCCAGCCCGAGGAGATGGGCGGCAAGTCGCTTGCCAAGGAGTAGACACAAAAGGAATCGTATCAAGGGGGATAGAATGCACTGCCGTGGTTGCCAGTTGGCAGGTCGCTGGACATGAACACGCTGAGGGACACTCTGACGGATAGGCCGCAGACAAGTGAGAGGGTTAGATGGGTCGGTGGAGGTCTCAACTCTCCCACGGTGTGCCTTGCTGTTCCAGGTCCCCTTGCTTTTTCAGAAACGCGGCTGCTCTTGTTTCTTCTTCATTATTTTCTTCTACAGAGGCCGCTTACGGACCCTTGCTCGCCCACCTGTGCGCAAGGTTGAATCGTAAGGCTCATGGCTATCTCAGAGCAACCGCTGGGTGCTACTTTGGCTCGCGCAGTAGGGTACGTCCCGTTGACGGCGTGAGTCACAATGCCCCACACACTTGTTTGTCGTTTGTAGGGCATCGTCGATGTGATTCAATGACCATTGAGGCGCTGCGTGCAGAGGAGGGTGTAGGCAGGATGGCGAATTCGTACGGGTTGAGCATGCCGTTCTCTGATCTCTGACGACGACGTGCAAGGTGCTTGCAGACTGCTGGGCCACAGCAAATGGAGAGGGGGAACAGTTCAGTTGAGTTGACCGACGGAAGTAAATGCGGGAACGGTCACTGACGTAATGATGCATGGTACACGTGAGTGAGGGACTGAGGCGACGTCGACACCCGCCCCCAGCCACTGTGGGCGGGCGGTGCCAGCATGCCAGCATGCCAGCTCAGCAAGTCTCGGCCTAGATGAGCGAGTGATGACGACAACACTCACTCCCCCGCTTCATTCCCCCCTCGCAACCAACCGAACCCAACCCCCTCCAACATCCCCGACCCATGCCGCTACTCCGAACAAAGAAACCTACTCGAGTCTCTACAAACTCTTCTGACTCGGGAGATCCTTCTCTTGAACACCTCTCTCTCCCCTCCCCAAAGCCAACCCCCTCCCCCTCAAAGCTCGGCTTGTCTTCAACAACAAAGCCCCTCCCTCCCATCCTCGCCAACAACTCTGACCGCACGCCCACCGTGCCCGTCGACACTCCCCGTCTCGTTGTCTCGGACGCCTACTGCGACAGCCCGACAGACGTGGTGAGCGCCCACGCCGTCGGTCTCGAAGCAGCCATGTCCGAAGCCCTGGACACCGACCAGGCGCACGAGCTTGCTCGTGAAGGCCGCAAGGCACACAGAGACTCGATAGTCCAGCGCGTAGCCGAGCGCATCCACTCGCCCCCGGCCGGCGAACAGCGCAAAAAGAAGAAGGGGCGGCGCTCGAGACGTGCTTCAACCTCTTCGGCGATATCACAGGGCAACAGCATAGCCGCTGCCCTCGCAAAGAGCGGGTTGCAGATAGCAGCCCAGCCTGCAGAACCCGGATCCTCCCAGAGAGCGGTCTCAGCTGGGCGGTCTCCTTACTTGCTCAGCACCCAGGACTACGATAGCGACGACGGGTACGGCTCCGAAGACGACAGCGAGAATCTCAGCGAGGACGACGGCATCGATCACCTTCCCGTGACAGGGTTCGCGGTCGCGAGCAACCGCCGCAATGCCGAGTTCCATGGCCTCTTCCCCACTGTTGATGAGGGTGATTACCTCATTGAAGGTAGGTGTCACTGTGCATCAGTGCTGACAGCAGACTACGGCTGTGCTCTCGCAAAGGACATCCTCGTCCACGGCAGGCTCTATGTCTCCGAGAACCACATCTGCTTCCACTCGAATCTCTTCGGGTGGATCACGGACGTGGTCATCCCTTTCGCAGAGGTGCAAACCATCGAGAAGAAGATGACTGCGTTGGTTATCCCCAACGCGATCGGAGTAACGACAAGCAAGGAGAAAGTGCGTACTCATCCCTCGCCCAAACTGACAGCAGTACACTTTCGCATCGCTCATCTCCCGCGATTCAACCTTCGACGTGCTCATGAACATCTGGCGCATAGCCCATCCTGGAGCAGAGATGCCAAACTCGGTTCCCAATGGAACATCACGTCCCGCCTCGGTGGCTGAAGGTTCCTCACCTGCGCCTGCCGCCACCCATTCATCCACGGAATGCGCCTGTGGCAAGGCTGGCCAGCACTATTCTGAGCTTGCCCTCGACACCACCTTTCCCTCCTCTCCCGACAAAGTTTACAACCTCATGTTCAACAGTGGCTGGTACCGCTCGTTCTTGTCTGACAGCCAAAAGCTGAAGGGTCGGTACTGGCACTTGTGATGGACACTGACCCCCAGACATCGAATCTTCAGACTGGCGCCCCGATGAGGCTGGAAAGCTCACCCGTTCAACATCCTATATTAAGCCTCTGAATGGCTCCATCGGGCCTAAGCAAACCAAGTGCCACATCGTCGACATGCAGGACCACTGCGACTACGACGAGTACATCTCCATGATCACCACGACCAGGACGCCTGACGTCCCTAGCGGTGGTGTCTTCAGCGTCAAGACCCGCACCTGCCTCACGTGGGCTGGCCCCGGATCTACGCGTGTTGTGGTTACCACAGAGGTCGAGTGGACCGGAAAGTCTTGGGTCAAGGGTGAGCGTACCTCCTTCCAGACCGCGCTAACGTCCAGGCATTATTGAGAAGTCGGCGATCGACGGCCAGAAGCAGTACCACGATGACCTTGCGAACGGGATGAGAGCCTACATGAAGGAGCACCCGACCGAGTTCACCGTTGCTGGCGCAGAGGACGCCGAGCAAGTCGAGGAGGAGGCATCCAAGGGCACCACGACTGGCAACCAGACCGAAGCCCAAGAGTTCGCTGCCAAGAATCGGCGAGCCCGCCAGGACGCCGACTACTGGCAGCTGCAAGGCGCGCTTGACTCTGTTCTCAGCGGCTTTACGTCGATCGGGTCGGGCATCGGCACCGCATACAACACGATCAGCGATCTACTCAGCGACTCGCCCATTAGCAAGGCGTCGTTCATGGCTGCGCTCATCGCTATACTCGTTGTCTCGAACATCTACACATACGTCGCGCAACCCGAGTCCAAGCACAAGGAGAAGCGTCTCCAACGGTTTGGATACGAGAACGACGTCGCTGAGGCGGTCAAGTATGTCCTTGATCGTCGAGCGGCTGCCACGCCGAAAGAGGAGATCGCCCAACTCCTCCAACTTCTGGACGAGGTCGACGTGCGCTCGGCCGCGCTTCGGAAGGCGCTGTTGCGTGCAGAGATGAACCCGCCCCTCGAGTTGGTCAACCAAGCGGATGAGCTGGATTAATGTAGATTATAGGTACAGGCACATGGCGAGATCTATTGAGACGACTTTTGATACCTCCGCAGTTCCGCTTATGTAGAGTATGTTGCGAAGCCTTCCTTGAGCGCAGCACGTTTGCGGGCCCTGCTGTGCGTGGGCGGATGAGGTGCTTGATGTGATATGGTAGCACCGAGAGAGGAGCAGAATGCTGGGGACAAAGTGCAAAGGCAGCGGCGTCGGGCAGCACTGCCTGGTGGCTGGTGGATAGGTGGCTAGGCCGTTGGGTGGGTGGATTGGGTGCTGGTTGTGGGCAAGGGTCTGTCGCGTGCCTCAGGGATAAAATCAAACGCGTCTCCACCCATACGCGCCAATAAAGCAATGTAGAAATTACTTCCGCTAACGCGTGTTTGACTTTGGAGACGCGTGGGTGGGTGACCTAATCAATGCCGGTCGTGTTTGGAGCTTGCTTCATGCTTCAACCCACCCAACATCCCATCCACCATCACCACCATCACCATCATCCCACCCACGATTCCATCCACATCTACACCCACATCCATCTCACACCATGACTTCCCAGCGGAGGGCGCCTAACCGCGCCCCTCCCAAGTCAGCCTACGTAGACTTAAGCCTCGACTCAGATGACGACAAGGTCCTCCCTTTACAACCCAGTCAGAAGGACAACAAGCGCAAGCGCGTAAGTCAATCACCATCCCCGCACAAGTCGCTGACAACCAGCCTGAGCCAGTCGACGAGAGCGATGAAGAGGCGGTTCCCGAGCTCGAGGACGAGGAGTACGAGATCGACTACATCGTCGACAGTCGCTGGGTCACCTACCAGGGGACGGCAGTCTTCGAATACTACATCCACTGGAAGGACTACCCCGAGGAGGACCGTTCGTGGACCAATGGAGATCAACTCGAGGACGACGACCCTCCTGTCCTCGCCTTCTACAAGAAGTATCCTCGTAAGCCCCGGCGCAACCAGAAAACCATCTTTAGCCTGATGGGCCGCGGCAACAAGACCTCCTCGGCCAAACCCACACCCAAGGCTTCCAGCAAGAATGTGGCCAAGCCCAAGCCATCCTCGACCAAGACTTCCTCGACCAAGACTTCCTCGACCAAGCCGGTGAGCAAAAGCACGGCCTCCAAAACCGCACCGCGTGGCCCTCCACCCAAGAAGAAGCACGCCATTTCGTACGCGTCCGACAGCTCGGAGAAGGAGAATAGGAGAGTACCGTCTCGCTCGCCTAGCCCGGAGACAGAGGACGAGTTTATCGCCTTCGATGATGATGACTCTGAGGATCCCAGCTTTGAGTCGGACCCGGAGGAGCCTGAGGCTGAGACGGTGTCTGAAGACGAGCCCGATGTCGTCGACGACGGTGAGCACGAGGTAGCGCAGGCGAGTGCTGATGACCCAGAGCCCGCTCGGAAGGCGAAGAACGGAGGATGGGGAGTCAAGGTCAAGGGCCCGAAGAAGGCAGCCGTCAAGCTGTGAGTGGTAACCTCTCAATGCTGTCTAACATGCTACAGCGGCAACTTCAAGAGCGGCGTCCTTCCCCTCCGCACCAAGGGCCCCGCTACGACCAAGGCCATGACCTTGGCGGAAGACCTTCCTCCCATCAACGACATCGAAGCCATCTTTGACCATCTCACTTCCAGGGTGAGTCAGAGTGCCGTAACGTCACTCACACTCGCAGATGCCCCAGATTACCGAATTGGTTAGGCGTTTGAACGGTCGCAAGCTTCGCGTTGCTACCATGTGCTCGTGGGTTCGCATGTGGAAGCTGCTCGCTGACATCAGGGGAACCGAGTCGCCGTTGCTTGCTCTCGGGATGATCGCCAAGTCTGTCAAGCAGCAGCACAACGTCACCCTTGGCTTCGAGCATGTCTTCTCGTGCGAGATCGAACCCTTCAAGCAGGCGTACATCGAGCGCAACTTTGCCCCTCCCATTCTGTTCCGTGATGTCACGGAACTCGGTAGAGAGAGAGCACACACGGCGTACGGATCTCTCAAGAAGGTGCCAGGCAACGTCGACGTGAGTAGACCACCCCCACCGGCGGTTGTTAGCAGGCTAACCGCCAGATTCTCATTGCTGGCACCTCATGTGTTGACTACTCGGGGTTGAACAACGAGAAGCAGGATATCGACGCCAACGGCGAGTCTGGACGCACTTTCCGTGGGATGCTCCAGTGGGTGAAGAAGCATCAACCGCCCATTGTCATCTTGGAGAACGTCTGCAGCGCCCCATGGGACAAGGTGGTCGAGTACTTCGCTGAGATCAACTACGACGCCAACTATGCTCGGTGAGCCCTCGCGCTGGTTGACATCAGGTCTAACATCAGCATGGACACCAAGGAGTACTACATTCCCCACACCCGCACGCGTATCTACCTGTTGGCGACACCCATGACCGACTCTGGCCCCAAGCACCTGCCGGAGAAGTGGATGGAGACGGTTAAGGACCTGAAACGCCCATGGTCGTCACCCTTTGAGGCATTCCTCCTCCCTACCGATGACGTCCACATCCACCGAGCCCGCCTCGATCTCGCTGCCGAGCGCTACTACAAGGACGGCACGTCGCGTAAGCCTACCGACTGGGGACGTTGCGAATCGCGACACGCCCGTGCCCGGAACGATGAGGAGTTGGGCGTTCTCCGCCCCCTCACGGCCTGGAAGGAAGCCGGCGTATGCAAGGGCCTCGACTGGACCTGGAACGACTGGCTGTCGGCCCAGACAGAGCGCGTTGTTGACCTCCTGGATATCTCGACGCTCCGAGTCGCCAAGGAAGGGATCGACTCCGGCTTTAAGGCAATCATCTGGAACGTCAGCCAGAACGTCGACCGCCAGGCGGGGTACTCCAAGACCGCACTCGCGCCGTGCCTCACTCCCAACATGATCCCTTGGGTCACCAACCGTGGCGGCCCAGTCACAGGTCGTGAGGCGCTGGCTCTTCAAGGCATCCCCGTTCGGGAGCTTCTTCTCACGAGCGAGACCGAGGACCAGCTCGCCGATCTTGCTGGCAATGCAATGACGACCACTGTGGTCGGTGCGACCATGCTGGCGGCTTTCCACGTCGCACTGAATACGATCCCGGAGGGAGAGGACGCCATGGCAAGTGCGGAGGAGCAACGCGCAGCCGGTGCGTCACAACCTGCCCCGGCGAGCCGGATTGTAGGCGAGGAAGCCTTGGAACCGCATGATCTCGATCTCGCCAAAGTGTCGACAGCAGCCCTGGAGAAGGTTCTGCAGCTGGCAGAGCGCAGCTCGCGGCACTGCGTCTGTGAGGGCCAGTCCGGCACAGCGGAGAATCCCATCCTCGAATGCCAAGCGTGCGGGTATCGCTCATGCACCACCTGTGGCGGCCGGCCCGAGCACGTTTACGAGCCGTGCACGACCCACCGCCTCGAGCCCTCGACATTCGAGCAGCAGTTCAAAGAGCTCCTTCCCATGCGCGTCCAGATCGCCGGCATCGACTCCTCTGCGCTCGATGCGCTCCGCACCAAGGCTGAGGCGAACGGCAAGGGCGAGGCGAAGCAGTCGGACTGGGACCTCTGGACCGAGGCGGTGCTACACGCCGTCGACAACATGGAGTTCCGTTTCCGCTACCTGAAGCGGCAGAGTACCTGGACTGCTGTCTACGAGGCCCCCTCAGCCACGCTCGAGTGCTGGCTGCGCAACCCATCCCCCGAGTGGCGCCTCTCGGTGAAGGCGCCTCCATCCGAGCCGGTCAACAGTCGGCTCCGCTCCCTCCTCCGTCATCCAGTCGCTCGCATGCGCCTCGACATGGCCGGACAGGACATGTTGAGTGGCAAGTGGGAGCTGTGCATGCCTACGCAGCAGACCTTCTCCGTCACGATGACTGGAGGAGGTGAACTCGTTCCCACTTGGGAGGCGGCTCTTGGTCTCCAGGGAGAGTTTGTGGGCAAAACTCGCTGGAGCCAGCTCACTCTCGACGTTCCCCCCGAGGCCAATCGCGCCCTTGACCGCGCCCTCTCGGGCACCTATACGCTACTCCCCTCGTGCGGTCAGGCCCAAAGCTCGCTCCACGTCAAGGAATCCACTGAAGTAGGCCAGCCGCCCCTCTACTTCTTCCTCGACCCCTCCCGGTGCGGAAGCCCCAAGGACGACAGATACGTCTTCTCGACCTCAAACGAGCGCCTCGACTACACTGCGGAGCGTGACGTTGTTGCATCATTCACACCGAAATGGCGCGAGTCTGACAAGCCTTCGGAGTCCATCAAGATGACCGTGGACGGCGGCTGGGTCCGCTGTTCCGCCGCTCACCTTACGGCCATTGGCGGCGGTGACATCGCTGTCGACGACGATGCGGCTCACCGCGATGACGCGACATACTCCATCCCGGGTTCGCCCCGTGCAGTCCGCTCTGCTGCAGACTCTTGCGAGCACTCTGTCGCAATCTTATCCGTTCACGTGCCGTTGAAGTCCGACAGGGCGGAGGCGATGTGGCAGTCGGAAGAGTGGGCCCAGGTCGACCTACTCCACAACGGCAACGCCACCTTTGCCAATCTCGCCTGGATTACGGAGCGTCTCCCCTCTTTGGACACCTTCACGTCTTGGAACCGTCTCAAGGACGTGGACGTAAGCCGCACTGTGCTGGGTAGTTGCTGACAAGTAAGATCGCCGGCTCCGAGTGCCCAACGTGCGCTCCCTTGCCTCCCACGATTCATTGGATCAAGCAAGCGGGCAAACTGTCCAAGAACGGTCGCAAAACCAAGGCCACGATTACAGCCTTCGAGGATCCCCTGGAGGCAGCTCAGTACGAGATGGTAAGCTTCCCCTCCATGCCTTCCTTGAACTCACCGACAGGCTCTCAAGAATCGTCCGTCGCCCTTCGATGTACAGCTGCGCCACGTCGACGAGGTTGGCTCCGTCCGCATTGGCCTGAACATCGTCTCCTTGGCCCACCGGGCTCTCTCTCGTTTGCCCCGCAGTGACGCAAAGGGCAAGGTGAGATTGACATGGCGTCTGACGCCTGGGCAAGTCGCCGATGTCCCAGAGAAGCCGCGTGTCTTCTCGATGCCGTCCAACAAGCACGACCCAGAGCACTCCCAACCTGAGAATTTCCGGCTGCCATTGCGTCCCGAGCAGCTTCGCTCCCTATGGTGGATGCTCGAGCAAGAACGAGCCGAGGGCAAGACGCACACCTTCGTCGAAGAGGAGATCTCCGAAGCGCTGCTGCCCTCGCTTGGATGGCGAGCCGAAGGCAAGGCAGAGCGGCCAGTACTGGTCCGCGGAGGAGTTATCGCCGACGAAGTTGGCTACGGAAAGACCATCATCTCGCTGGCCTTGGCTGCCGAGACAAAGGATGACCCTGCCCCGGAACCTGCACCGGACAGCCTCATCGACCTCAAGGCGACGCTCATCGTTGTCCCCGGCCACCTCAGCAAGCAGTGGCCTAGTGAAATCAAGCGGTTCACAGGCGATCTCTTCAATGTCGTCGTCATCCAGAACATGAAGGGCCTCCAGCAAATGAGCATCGCCCAGCTCCGCGAGGCTGACCTCATCGTCGTTGCCGTCGAGGTCTTCGATGCCGACACGTACTGGGAGCGGTTCGAGTACCTTTCGGCCCAGCCGCAGGAGTGGCTGCACGACTCGAACGGCGGCCGGTTCTTTGCGGATCGACTGGACTCTGCTATGCAAACTCTGCAGGATCAGACGTCTATCCTCCAGAACGACGGCGCCTCCGCCGCGCACGACAACACGGAGGAGCTCCACCATGCTGCGGAGGAGGAGGTTGAGCGCAAGAAGGAGCAAATGAAGGCTGCCAATTTCGGAAAGCGGCTCAAGGGTGCAGCATACCGCGACAAGTACGATGATGTGCCAGCGACGAAGAAGAAGCCCACCAAGAAGTCTGCAGACACCAACATTTGGGAGGCCGACGAAGGAGAGGAGGACGAGCTCGACCTTTCCATGCCCAAGCCGACGTTCCGCCAAGCGAGCGGGCTGGAGTCGCTCAACAGCGCAAACGTCCAGAAGGACTTTGCCGTTCTGAAGACACCAGTCTTCCACATGTTCCGGTAAGACGCCCTTCAAGGTCTTGTGCTGACAGCTAGTTTCCGCCGTGTCATCACGGACGAATACACCTACTTGAAGGAGCGCGCCCTCCCCGCCATTCTCCGCCTCCAGTCGTGCTACAAGTGGGTGCTCTCGGGCACTCCTCCTGTTGGGGACTTCCCGTCCATCCGCAACGTTGCCGCGTTGATGGGTATCCACCTCGGTGTCCCTGATGACTCTGAAGGAGGTTCGGCGCATCAGAAGGCTCGCGCCAAGGAGCAGACTGCGGCCGAGCGCTTCCACGCTTTCTGTGAAACGCACTCTGCCGCGTGGCACAGGCGGCGCGACGATCTCGCTCAGGAGTTCCTCAACTCATTTGTTAGGCAGAACATCGCAGAAATCGACGACATCCCGACTGTAGAGCACATCCACACGTTCAAGCTGCCCGCCTCCGAAGGCGCCGTGTATTTGGAGCTGGAGCACCACCTCCAGGCCCTCGAGATGCAGGCGTAAGTCGTTGGGGGAGTAAGCCATCTTTGCTGATACCAGGCGCAAAGAGACCAAACTCAAGGACGTGACCCAGGGCGACCGCAACGCTCGTCTTGAAGAAGCCCTGTCCGACTCCAAGACTGCTGAAGAGGCTCTTCTCAAGCGTTGCTGCCACTTCACACTCGACTTGACCGACAAGAAGCGCGACGCCAAGTCGGCACGGGAGGCATGCGAGCACATCACAAATGCTCGTAGCCAGCAACGCGACGGATGTGAGGAGGATCTTCGCCGCACGATCAATCTCGCCGTCGGCATGCAGGCCGCCATTCGAAAGAAGGGGGGGTTCGAGAAAGGCGAGGCTCAGCCTTTCCGCGACTGGGTGATCTTGTCGCGGGACAAGGACAAGCATCACGGCGATGCCGAAGCGGCGGAGCGGCTCATCAACATCCTCACCAAGTGCGGGTTCAAGTCGGATGCCGTCCCCGATCTCCCAGAGAACGGCAAGATTCCAACTATCCCTGCCAAGGCCAAGCTGGCGGACTACAAGTGGGACCTTCGCGAGCAGACTCATCTCCTTCGTCGTCTTTCCAAAGAGCTTGTCGCCCGGGTGCGCTCCCTTCGCTTCTTCGAGGTTGTGCGCAAGCTTCAACACAACGGTGACGAGGCGGCCGACGTGCTCAAGGCCTCGGCGTGTGGTCACTACCCAAGGGGCTCGAAGGACGTTTCGATGGCTGTCCTCTCGTGCTGTGGACACGTTGCCTGCTACGACTGCATGATCAAGGACGTCAACAACCAGCGGTGTGTAATGGGTACCGCCTGCCATGCCCCGGTCCGCGACACCAATGTCGTCAAGGTCTCGTCGCTGGGTATTGAGGGCGAACTGTCGTCCGGCCGGTACGGGGCCAAGCTTCTCCACCTCGTCAACCTCATCAAATCGATCCCCAAGAAGGAGCGCATCCTCGTGTTTTGCCAGTGGGACGACCTCGTGCCAAAGCTCTCCGAGGCCCTCACGGACGGCAACATCACACACCTGCAGCTCACTGGGGCAACCACTAAGCGTGCCAATACTCTCGAGACCTTCCAGAACGGCGGCAAGGGCGCGCCGCGCGTGCTTCTTCTCAAGCTCAATGCCTCGTCGGCGTCCGGGTCCAATCTCACAATCGCCAACCACGTCATCTTCCTTGGCCCCCTCTTCACCGACACCCTCTACAACTACAAGGCCACCGACACTCAGGCCATCGGCCGTATCCGCCGCTTCGGTCAGGAGGGCCGTGTCCACATCCATCGCCTGCTCGCACAGGACACGATCGACGAGAACATCTTCAACGGTCGCTTCGAGGAACTGTGCAGCAAGACTGACTATGTCCAGTACCCTCGCGATGAGTACGCTCCGTGAGAAGGTAGATTATGAGTATGTATACCTTCTCTTGTCAAGTGTCCACTATATGCATCGACGTTTATGTTGCTTGGAATACAGTTCTCCATGTGTGCGGTGGTGCATGGTACAAGGGGTGGGATACAATACGACGTTGAGTTGGGGAAGGGAGTAGATACATGTGGGTGCCTTTTGCGCAATGAGAGAGAGAGATGTGGCTGTAAGGAAAGTCGAATGCAGAGGTGTGTTCAAGGGCCTTCTGTGTGTTTGGCCAAGTTGTCTCGGTTCCGTTGACTGTGCGAGAGATCGCAACGACTACTCTGCGCCAGCTAGGTCGCTAAGGTGGGCGATATTGACGCGATAGCTCGACTCGCGACGCTCTCGCTTGAGCCCGCGGGAGTGGTGGTGAGGGTTGCCTTCGGAAGGTTCCGACTTGATCTTCTGGGACGGCTCAGACTTGATAGCCTGCCACGGCTCTGATGTGACGGCCTCGTGAGGCAACTGCTTCGAAGGGTTACGCTTCTCGACGACAGTGACCTCCCCAATGGTGGGTGCGAGAGGCTCAGTAGTAGCAAGCTGAGACCCGGTGCTAGTGCTGACGGGGCAGCTGCCTGAGGTCGCGGGAGTGCTGGAAAGGGACGTCGAGGCAATCGCAGACGAGTAGGTTGTCGCCAGTTGCGACAGCGCAAAAACAGGAGAGGCCTCCTTCTTGACGCCTGGAGAGGCTTTGCGGAGCGTCGGGCTGGAACTTGGACTCGTGCGAACGGGTTTGTTCTTCGCAGCGCGTCGAGCGGCTTTAGCAGCGTGAATTAACGGCGTGGGCTTGCGGAAGCCGAACGGGAAGGCTACGCCAGCGCCATTCCCCATGCCCCAGCCTCCAACATCGAAGCCCCACCCAGCAATGCGAACGACCTGGTCAAGCCCCCACGCGTCGCGGCTGTCGCTTTGGGGACCCTGGCCGGTGACGAAGTACGGCGGGAGCGTCATGCTCTCCAGTGAACCGGCGAGGACGATATCCGAAAGCTGCGAGTGCATCCCACGTACTTGGCTGAGCCAGGTAGTCCCGAAACGGGGCGATGTTGAGAAGTAGTTGTCGCGCTCCACGGTCATATTGCTGTACGCGTCACTGCTAATGGCGGTCTTGAGCAGATCAGCGAAGACAAAGAAATCCAAGCCTTTGTGGTGCGGGATCAGAGTGTTGGGCGAGACGGAGGCCGGCTTGAACATCCTCACGAGCTCCTGCAGTTCTGGCAGCGGCGAGTGGCGCGCCACGGGAACCTCCTGTGAGTCAGCTAAGTGTGAACCTGAGAAGCGCTCACGATGGTCATCGGCCACGGGGCGTCACCGAGGGCCGCATTGTTGAGCGAGTTGAGAAACTGCTGGTTCTCCAGCTCCCAGCGGGTCGACTTGACTTCGACCATCACAACCTGCACGACGTTCTTGTCGCGTGCCACTTCGCAACGGTTGTAGCGATCGCATGCGTGGAAGCGAGTGGCGGTAGCGTCGTCCGTCGTGCAGCCCAACAAGAATGGGTCAGTCTGGACCGCACTATAGATGCTCCGCTTGTACCGATCGACATGAACCTAACGATTAGTGGGGGGAGGATGTCGTCTCTATACTCACCGGCTGGTCGAAGTGGCGCGCCACCTCCTTCACCACATCCTCCCAGCCGAGGCACCAAGCGTTGATAAAGAAGACCGTATCCTCGGGGTAGAGGCTCATCTGAGTGACTAGGGCCTCGAGCACGGACTCCTTGATGTCAGCTTTCCTCTCCACGCCTCCCGGCTTACCCTCTCCGGCATGTCTCCAGTGCCCATGCTGGTCGTCAGCTGTACTCCCTCCCTCTGTCCGGATTCATGACTCACAAGGCACTAGTGTCGAGGTAGATGCGGTTCAGTTGGCGGGTTGCAGACAAACCACTGCGCACAGCGGGTTTGGATGAAGGAGGGAAGAACCCCTGCAGCTGTGTCGAGCGGCGCAATGCCTGACGGAACGTGTTGTCGGCGCGCACGTCGCCTGTATGTAGGATGGCCTTCGTGCCGTCCTGGACAAGGAACCTTCCGGTCAGCGCAACCAATGCAGCGAGCTCACATCGATGACCCAGGGCAGTGGTTGGCATCGAAGAGGGTGATGGACACGGCCTCTGGAATGTAAACAACCTTGGTCTCGCCAGGGTTCAATGTCTCCTTGGCAAGTCAGTGCGTCCTTTCCACCTCTCTCACGATAATCTGGTGGCGTGCAGCCAAGCCCTCATACTTGCGCCTCTTGACCTCGCGGACACCACTGTGCAGATAGTCGCGATCCTTCTCTGCCTCAAGACGAAGGAGCATGCGCTTGGTATTTGGAGAGCAGATGATGTTGCCCGTAAAGTCGTTGGTGAGACCGATGAGGTGGTCCGAGTGAACGTGCGTGAGGAGGTAATACTGAGCGTTGGGAGCAGGAGTGCGAGGAGCGTTGGAATCCTGGGGGTCTGGAAGCATCCACTGAGGCCTGTGAGCTGGGGGAGGAGGGGTGAAAGAGTCCACCCTGATGCGGGGAAACTCGAGGAGGTGGCCGTCTGCGGTCAGTGTTGGAAGGGGAAGGGGAAGGGGAATGGGGAGGGGGAAGCCAAGCAAGGGAGGGATGAGGCGTGGTTAAACGAGCTCACTGAAAAGACCAGCCATGTTGGCGTTGCGTTGGGATGGAGTGAGGAGAAGGACAAGGTGAAGGAGAGAGAAGGAGATGTGAATGCTGTCGTGAAGAGTGAAGAGAGACGAGAGACGAGACAGGTTGATCGGTTGAGTCACCCCCCGCTGTGTGCCTCACTGTACCAACTGTACCACCGTAGAGGGCGGGGTGCCTGGCCGTGCCTTGGTGGATCATTTTGGTAAAGCATGGTCCGAGGTGGTCAACCTCCACCGGCATGACTGCGGATGCGGAATGCCGGTCACCTCCGAGCCACTTTTACTTCCGTCTCCACCCCAGGCCCACTTCGGAACGTTCGGACTTGGGAGGCTCGAGGATCGTGGCTGTCTTCGGAGCTCGGCAATTGCCTCGTAAGCGGGCCACCGTGCACAGTGACGACAGCAGCAGACGTAGAGAGGCTAAGTGTTCACATAGGAATACTAACAACAACAATGAGGAGGGAACTAGGTACTAGGTCTATGGGTAGTCTATATGGATATGGTAGTGGTAGTGTCCTGGCGGGCGACCCTTAGAAGGTCGACCACTCGAGCTTGACCTCACGCTCCTGGGGAGTGCGCGTCCCGCTCTCGTGGCGCAAAGACCAGCCAGACGAGTCACCCTCGTCGTTGGACTCGACGTCGCTCGTCACGGGGGTGGAAATCCACATGCGCCGACGGGATTGGCGCTGGAGCTGCTTCTCGCGGGCGTTGCGGCGCTCGCTCAGCGTCGGCGCGAAGAGTGGGCCAACGGCGGGCTGCGTTGTGCGCGAGGCGGGGCGCTTGCTGTGCGACGGCATGACTGCGAGAGGGTAGAGAGAGAGAATGCCAGAGCGGTCCATCCACTCCTCGATGGGCGCGAGGCGGGGCTGGAGCTCGTCCATGGCGGACTGGGACTGGGAGCGGTGAATCGAGCGGGTAGGGTAGAGCTGGGGACTGGCGAGGAGCTCGTCGTCAAACGCAGAGGTGGAGGAGCTGGCGAGGCTTGGCGCGCTCTCGCTCGGGCGGCGGGCGTCGTCCTCGGTGCTGGCACAGCAGCCATCGCAAACGCGAAGGGAGCGAACGATCGTCTGGCCCTTCGAGCTCTTGGTCTCGAGGGGCAGGCGACCAGTCGAGTGCTGGCCGCAGAAAACGAGACCGCAGAGACGGCAGTGGTGGCGGCGCGGGCCGATAGGAAGGGCGGTCTGGGAGAACATGGTGGAGCAGAAGGGGTGGCTGCAGAGTGCAGTGTCCTCGTCACGCTGCCTGTCAGCACTGGAACGCGGCTGGGCACCCAAAACCACTCACCTGCCATTCACTCCGGGGCTTGGCAACAAAGGCGGTTGGGTCAGACGAGCGAAGCCCGACAGAGCAGGCCACGTGCTCGAGGGAGGTGCTGGCGGACGACGTTGCGGACGAGGTGCAGGCAGAGTCCGAGGACGCGCGGCGCAGGGGGTATGGGGGAGGAAGGCCAGACTGGGTGTCGACCTTCATGGAGGGCGGGGCGGGGCGGGGGAAGAACCTGACCGAGGTGGGGGAGGCTGCCGCGTCAGCACCAGCTTCTGGCAACTAGAGACCAAGACTTACAGCACACCGACTCGGCAGTGGATTCGTTGGTAGAGTCATCGCAGACCACGACCTCGAGGTTGGCTCTGTTGGGGGGGGTCGACTTGAGCTGGGCTGGGCGGCAGAGGTGGAGGAGGGAGGAGCCGGTTGGCGAAGATTGGGACGACTGCATTGTGGGCGGGAGGGGGGATGAGGTGAGACGCGCGAGATGAGGTGAGCGTCTGGTGCGACGAGCTTGTTGAGTTGACTGGCGAGTGGATGAGATGTGTGTGTATGTATATGCAAGTGGGGGCAAGTGGTGTCGTGTGAGCGGGGTTGGAGGAGACTCTTGTATGTATAGGTTATAGGATGTAAGTGGGCGTCGCGGCTGGGATGCAAGGGTGGTTGCCGCGGCATCCAACAGCGCGCATGCCTCTTTCTATCAAGTGTCACCTGGTTGGGCCCCTGGGCACGGAGTCGTCGGTCAAATCCCTAGCTCCGACACATCCTTCAGGAAGGTTGCCGTAACTTTCAGGAACTCAAGGTGGAGCATCAAATCGAGCAAGGACGCCAACGAGGAGGAGAAGCAGGGCTAGCACGGGGTGTCAGGTCAGGAGGCCATAATGTCCACGGCCGGGATTATGGGTTGGTTCCACCCGACACCAACTAGCCCTCTAGCTTCGGGCCTTCAGGAAAGGCAAGCCTGCCTGCTCCAGCCAGAGCCAAAGTCTCGAGCGCCCGAGGCCAAATGCCGAGCACCCGGCCCAGACCAGACCTCAGAAACAGCTGACACGCCAGATCCCTCTCCCCTTCCAAGCCATGCTTGCCATCCTGAGGCAAGAGGCCAAAGACCTGAGGCGGCGTGCGCTACTCTTTAATTAGGGCTTATTACTAAGGCTTGCTCGGTTCGACCTACGCCCCACCCATGCACCCAGGCACAGCATGTCGCTAGTCTCCGGAACATGGCCGGCCGCACTGGGCCGTTCCCGGCGCGCAGGCCAGGCAGAGCTCTGATATTCTCTAGGCCCACCCAGATGAGGTTGAACTCTATTCGGCTCCCTGGCCCGCAGCAGCAGAAGCAGCGAAGTCCCCGGTCCAACGTTATTCGACAGGGAACATGGGTGGACTGCTCTCTGGTCTCGTGCGGCGCTGCAGGAACCCAAGCCCTGACCCACCAGAGCACGCACATGGTGGCGGTGGTGGCTGGAGCTTCGAACGCCGCCCGGGGATCGTATTCTGAAAGAGTACGCCGCTCACCTCACCAGACCAGCACACGTCGCGTGCATTCTGTTAGTGGTATCGACTTACCTCCGAAGCTAGTATGTACTACATGCCACGCACGCACGATGATCAGTGCCTTTGCCACATTGCCGCCACTGACCTCGCTAGCGCCGCGGGCTTGCACCGGATCGTGTAGCAGGCCCTTCTGGGCCTAAGTGTCCGGCCACCCACAGCCATAGTCGCCGTCGACTGACTACTGCGTCGACTGACACCGCCCCCCTTCGCAGCAGTCACAAGTCATGTTGGACTAGGCAGTCGCGAGTCGGGTGCCTGCAGACGGCCCCTGTAGATCACTTGGACCTTGCCGCCTGACCGCCGTGAAGCCGGGATGTGGAGCAGTCCACCGAGGGTTGAACCGAGTTGTGGGAGTTGGGCTCAGCGTGGTGTGACGTCGCCTCCTTCCCTTCTGAGCAACTCCCTCGCGTTTCGTTAGCACACACTTGTCGATCAACGTGGAGCACGTATGTATGGGGGGATGTCACCTGGCATTCCTCCTCTCTGCCGCCGGTGCAGCTGAGCTCCAACCTTCTTCTTCTTTACCCCGGAGTGGAGCTGCGCGAGCATGCCGGGACTCCAACTTAGCTCCAAACCGGACTAGATGATGTCAGGCGGGGCCACCCACCCACAAACTCCTTCCGTACCATAGGTATGACACCAACGAGGAAGTGCCTGGCAATGAACGTGAACTGCGGTTGCCACTGCTGCACTCTAAATGTCCGTTGTTATCTGGACCAGGTCGAGAACAGACGGAGCGCCGGTGGAACTGTAGTCTTGACGCGTGGGAACTCGATGAGGTCCAGTATAGTCATCGACGGTGGACAGCTCAGTCCAGACTACGACCATGCGATGCGGGAAGGTAGAGAGATCTGGTTCGCATGATGTGCACTGCAGTGGTGCGATGCTGCGCCACATTCTCGGCGCCACATGCTCGGCAAGTGCGAGGAAGATCGCAAGGATCGCAAGCAGATCTCAGATCTCGCTCACTCGCGGAGCAAGACGCGTGGTCGGACGGCTTTGCTCCGTCCAACCTGGCAGCTCCCAGATGGCTGTTATCTACGCTGTTGACGCAACACGAGCACATCCAATTCGGGATACACTCTACCATACAATGGAAGGCTGAAGCCCATGGCTGGACATGCTGCCGGAATGTCTTGGCTCCGTCCAGGCTCACGATCCGACGATCCGACAGGTGTCAGCCGTTGACGCAGCGACCCTTGTGTGAATGGGGGCGGATGGTATGCTGGCGTCTTGGGCGTGAGAGGTGGCGGGTCTGGGCCGCCGCCGTGGCGTCCATGCAATCCATCCGAAGTGAGGTGAACCACAATCCGGTGCCACATGCCACAGCTGCTAGTTCACTTCGGCAGCTCGGCAGATGTCTGTCAGATACGGCCTGGATAAGGCCTGGCCCCCTGGGTAGCCGCGGCGGCGCGAAGCCACGGTAGTCGTGAACACCGAGGCGCTGAACAGCCGTCAATCATGCCCACAATCGACTTGACACTCCCGTATCCGCGTACCGTGCCACTATCCCAGGTCAATACGAGGCGCAGATAAGTGGGCTGTACCGCGGCGTATCCATTGCATCAGCGAGTCTCAACCATCACACAACCGTCAGATGTTGGGTGAGTCACGTGCAAGCCCAGCTTGGTGCTATTACACAATCTCATAACAACCGTTCGTAAGATGGACGCCGGTCTCGTCTCGGCCTGAAACTCAGATACCTCCCCGGCGCTTGACGAACTCCTGGACGGTCAGTGCTGCCAGCGGCGGCGTGTCTCACCTGCAGGTCGTCCTTGGTCGCGACGGCCAGGACCCAGTTGCGCTCGGCGTCGGTAACTGCTGTCAGATGGGCCAACCCCAAGCTCACCAAGTGCAAAGTCGGTGCCGTTGCTCAGGAAGAAGCTCTCAAGCGTCTCGAGCGGCGTGTCAGGGGTAATGACACTGTACGGGTGCCGGCGCGACGACTTGGGGAAGTGTGTCATGTGCGACGCTGCTGTCAGCGACGGATCAGGCTGAACGAATGACGCCGAGGGGGTTTCATGACGCGCATCAGGCTGAACGAATGGCACCGAGGGGGTTCAAAGCTCTCTGCCTGAATTGCTGAGACGTTTCGAGCGGATCGTGACGCGTCCGAGCGTGTCTTGGCCCGCTCAGACCCAGATCCACGTCTCGCACCATGGACCGAGCCCCTCATGCCCCACGTTTCGGCGCCCCCATTCCACAAGTAGCTCACAGATAATGTCGGTCTCGCGCGCCTGCCCGCCCTCAAACTTGCTCTTGATGGCTGGCACGTTCAGGTAGCCGATGGGACGGCGGCTGCTATTCAGGACACTGTCACGTCAGCTACTGCAAGCGAAGCGAGTGTCGCATTGTCTGCAACCAACGTACGGGAGCTGGTCAAAGTCACGCTCGTACGCCGCCTCGAGCGCGAACGAGAGGGGCGCGTCCTTTGGCAGGCAGAACGCGGGGGGCAGCTGAAGATCCTGCTGTCAGCACATTCACAATCGAAATATTACCTCGACGACAGCACCGCGATACTTGGCACCGTTAGCCACGGTCGCGGTGGGCGTTGTTTCCCTGTCAGCCATGGTAGGTGAGGTGCGGTGAAGTGGTGTGGTGTGGTGGGTGTTGACAAAAGACGAGGAGTCGTGTCATGCCGAGGTCTGGTCGGGGTTGTATGCGGCGCGCCGAATTCTCAATGCAAGCCACGTGGCGAGAAGATGGGGCTCCACGCCAGCCACTGAGCGGCCGAGTGACGGCCAACCTTCCCCGCTTGGTCTACTACCTGGTATACCTGGCCTGCATGGCCTGCCGTCATTGCTGCGGCGGGGCCGGTCACTTAACCGGGCTTGGGTCGGCTTGGGTGGGTCACTCGCCATACACTCTCGCGTCACTGTCACTTCCTCCGTCGTCAATGTCTTCTACATCCACTACACTCATCCATTCATCATGAGTGTGACCAGCCTCCCCTCACAGTCCTTTCCCCAAGCCCACAGGCGGCGCCTGTACATCCTCCTCGCCGTCGCTATCGCCGCCCTCCGCACATCCCAGCTCCCCTCCGCCTCTGCCGCCCGCGACATCGTGACACTCAAAGCGTGGCGCGATGCACGTAAACACCGCCTGAATGAGCAGCGCCGCCGGGAACGCGAGACGCCTCTGTGAGCTGACACTCTGCTAAACTGACAGCAGCAACACCCCGGCGCTCGAGAAGAAGCTTGTCGACCTTGTGCGCTCATCTTCACCCTCCTCTTCTTCCGCTGACGACAGTACATCACCGACCCCTCGGGCGCGCGTACCCTCCTAGTACCCCACCGTGGCCGTATCTCCAAGGTCCGAATCACGCCCACACCCGCCGAGACCTACGAGCAGAACCGCGCGCTGTTCCCGCCACTCCAGCCGGGCGAGAAGCTCGGCGTCAACAAGCGCTTCTGGCAGATGCTTCGGGCCGTTCTCACAGTCGCCTTCCCCAGGTATGCAACTTGCCTGGGCAGTAACTGACGGCAGTAAAACAGGCAAGGAAGCGTTTCTGCTGCTCCTGCACACATTCTTCCTGGTCGCGCGCACGTATCTGAGCGTGCTGGTTGCGCGCCTGGACGGCCGCATCGTCCGCGACTTGGTAAGTAGATGAGGTGCTGTCTTCTCGCATCTGACTGCAGGTATCCGCGAACGGCAAGGGCTTCCTCCGCGGCCTCGGATGGTGGTTCGTCCTGGCTCTCCCGAGCACATACACGAACTCGATGGTGGGGTAGATCATGGTTTAGGCTGACGCCCAGATCCGTTATCTCGAGCACAAGATTGCTTTAGCCTTCCGCACAAACCTCACCCGCTATATCCATGACATCTACCTGTGAGCCAGCGCCTCTCGGCGGTGCTGACTGTCCAGCAACCAGAACCTCAACTACTACAAGTTTGGCCTCGGATTGGGTGTCACGTCCAGCGCCGTGTACAAGAACGCTGTGGTGGACGCCAAGGACGGCAAGGTTGGCGGCAAGAAGGGAGACAAGAAGGGAGACAGGAAGGGAGAGGCCGCAGATGCTGCAGCCGGGGGTGCTGACCAGTGCGTTGTGCATTCGTGCGCCGCTGACAGGCAGACTCATCACCACAGACCTGGCGCGGTTCTGCGATACGCTCGCTGCTCTCTAGTAAGCCGGCAGGCAGGGTGCAAAGCTGACGATCAGTGGTAACATGGGCAAGCCGTTCCTCGACATGGTCATCTTCACCTCGCAGCTCGCAGCGTCCCTTGGTCCCACTGGTACCGCTGGCATCTTTGCCCAGTACTACTTCACCGCCTGGGTACTTAAGAAGGCCACTCCCGCCTTCGGCCGCATGGCGACCGCAGAGGCGCGCATGGAGGGCGAGTACCGCACTGGTCTTGGACGCGTCGGGCGCGACAGCGAAGAGATTGCGTGAGTCCCGCCAAGCGAATGATGCTGACGGGCAAGGTTCTACGACGGAGGCAAGCGCGAGCTGGGTATCCTGTGGAGGACGTACCAGAAGCTGTCCGCGCACATCCACACTGTCTTCAAGTCCCGCATTCCATACGGGTGAGCTGCCTGAGCTTGATTCCAAGCTGATCATAAGCATGACGGAGGACTTTGTCATCAAGTACTGTTGGTCCGCCCTGGGATACGGCCTCATGTCTATTCCCGTCTTCTTCCCTGTCGCCCGGCACGTCTCAGGCATCCCAGACAAGAAGCAGAGCGACAACGACAACATTGCGTCCCGTACCGAGAGTAAGTGGAGGGTTAGGGTCATTCGCTGATCGACAGGCTATGTCTCGAACCGCCGCCTGCTTCTGTCGCTCGGCGATGCCGGAGGTCGCCTCATGTACTCGGGCAAGGAGCTCGCCGAGCTGTCTGGTTACACCAGCCGCGTCTACTCGCTCCTGGCATCGCTGCACGCTCTGGACAACAACGATTACCCGAACAATCCGCGCCCCGCGTCGCTGCCTCGCAACAAGGTGCGTGCTAGCTTAGGCAGAACTGACTGTCAGCCGTTCTACGACCTCGGGAACGTCAAGGGTTCAGTGGTAATGGGCCGAAACCATGTTCTTCTCAAGGGTGTCCCGATCGTGGCGCCGGCCGGGGGTGCGGCGGGCGCTGAGCGTGGTGGGGAGGAGCTTATCCACCGCCTTGATCTTCGGGTCGAAAAGGGCGAGCACACCTTGATCACCGGTGCCAAGTGAGCCGGGTCGGAGGAACCGACTAACAATTCAGCGGATCGGGCAAGACGTCGATCGCTCGTGTTATCGGGGAGCTGTGGCCTACCTGGTCGGGCCTTCTGGAGCGTCCCAACCAAGGTGAGGGCGGCATCTTCTTCCTGCCCCAGAAGGCGTACCTCTCCATCGGTAGCCTGCGTGACCAGTGAGTGTTTGAGTTGAGGTACGGTTCCCACTGACGCCACAGGGTCATCTAGTACGTCAGCGTCGATCTTTCAAGGATGTGAAGTAAACTTACGCAGCCCTCACACGTACGCCGAAATGAAGGCACGAGGCCGGACCGATGCTGAGCTCATGAGCATTCTCGAGCACGTCCACCTCGCCTACCTCCCAGCGCGTGAGGGTGGATGGGAGACGCGCAAGGAGTGGAAGGATGTGCTCTCTGGCGGCGAGAAGCAGCGCATGGGCATGGCCCGCCTCTTGTGAGTGTAACCCCCGACAAGCTGACAAGCAGCTACCACCGCCCCAATTACGCCGTGCTCGACGAGTGCACGTCTGCCGTGTCTACTGATGTTGAGGGGCTCATGTATGAGCACGCCAAGTCGATTGGCATCACGCTCATTACCATCTCGTAAGCTCGGAAACTCATGTCTAAGGCTGACGTTCAGCACGCGCGCTTCGCTCCTCAAGTACCACAACCGCCACCTCCGTCTCGGCGAGCCCACTCTCGTCCCCTCGCTGTCCCACATTAACCTGCGTGACGCGATCGGCTCGCCCTCCACTCCCCTCGCCTCGCAGGGCTGGCAGCTTACCAAGCTTGCGTCGAGCACTGCCGAGGAGAAGCTCGAGGTGGACAAGGAGATTGAGCGCCTTGAGCGGGTGCTCAACGTCGAGGTTGACCAGTGGGAGCAGCGCCTCAAGCAGGTCAACAAGGAGCTGCGCGGGGGCGAGTAGTGCCCATAGAGGCCATTGACGGACGTGGAGCCCAGCTAGCCGTGTTGTACAGCGCCGATAAGTTGTGAAATGCCAAAGACAAAAATTGCATTACCGTCTCAATATACCATCTATCTACAGAATTATGGGTTGACGCTAGGCTCGCCGCTGTACTTGCCCGACACCGTGGCGCGGTAGACGTCGGCAAACGTCCAGCCGGGTGCGGACTGGGCGTCTTCGACCGTCTCGAGGCCAATGCCGGAAAGAATACGGCCAGGGCACGCAAAGTGGGCGTCGACGTTGGTCGGGGCGAGCTGGCCGCCAGTGATGAAGCGGGCGATAATCTTGTTGTCGACCCCTTCTTGCGGGGGGACGCGGTACGAGATCGCGCGGTTGCCGTCTGGCGTGTCGGTCCACGAGCCGCTGACGGGCTTGGACTGCGTGGTGGTGACCTCGGGCTCGCGGGGGAACTGGACGGCGAGGTTGAGGTCGGCGACGCCAGCGCCCGGCGAAACGCGATAGTGAAGGATCATGCGCGTTTCGCCCCCCTTGACCTGGAACGCGGGCTTGAGGGCCAACGGCGCGACATCGGGGTTCGCCACCAGCACCTGGTACTGGAAGAGCACGGGGCCTTGGGGGTTACCGTCCTGGGGCTGGGCGGTGGCTTGCGCCACGGCGTCCGTGTTGAGGTAGTACTCGCCTGGGGCATCGGGAACCTGCGCGAGGAAGGCGGGGTTGGGCGAGATGGACTCGAGGTTGTCGAACTCGGTCAGGCGGATGTGGATCGCCGAGCCGGGCGGCGGGAGGGGCTGGTTTGGCGAGGCGGCGAGCGAGAGACGGATCTCGCCGTTCACCGTCGTCTGCACGACCTGGCTCTGGCGGATGAGCGCGTGCACGGTCTCGGTGATAGCGGCGTTCAGGCCGGAAGTGGCGGTCGAGCTCGACAATGAGGGTCGGGGCGGCATTGGCGGCGCTTGGCTGCCGGCGCCCGCGAGGGAGGCAGTTGGCGAGATGGGCGCAGTGGGAGAGGTAGGAGGTGGCGAAGACGGCGCGGCAGCCGCGGCGGGAAGTGCAGGGGTGGTGCCGTTCGACTGCGCGTGTGCACTGAGAGCAGCAGCACCAGCACCGCCAGCGGCAAGTCCACTGATGGCCGCAGTAGGCACAGTCACACGCGGAGACGGGGCCCGCTCGAGGCCGGACGAGGGCGCATCGAGACCTGGGGAGGGAGCGCCCAGGCCAGGCGAGTCGAAGGGGTTGCGCGACGATGTCGAGACGCTCGAGGCCGACCGTCTCCGCGCCATGTCTAGTCTGGGGGCGAGGGACGACTCGTCGGTGAGGCGCTCCTCGTCGCCCATGCGTGCGAGAGCAGCCATGTGGGCAGGGGGGAGGGGAGCTGCATCCGCAGCCGAGGCCTGCATCGTGTGGCGTGCCTCACGACGGCCGCGCGCGATCGTCGAGCGCCGCATGGGCGGCTGGGGCTGCATCGATAGAGTCTGCTGCATCTTTGCCAACGCAGCCTGGCGCTCGTCATCGCTCTCCTTGATCGGAGCGGTGGCCATGGCCAGGTTGAGACGCGGGGCTGCGTCGCCGATCGACGACGAGCTGGTGCTCTGGTTGTCCTGCATCAAGCCAGGCGACGAGCTGCGCTGGCTCGCAAAGATGGCAGACGGCAGCGCAACTCCCGCAGCGCCGGCTGCTGCGCCCACAGCCATACCACGGGAGGAGGTCGACGGGATGTTCTCGTTCGGCTCATCCCACAGCGGCTTGTGCCGATCGGCAGGCGCAATGGTGTAGCCCTCAGCGTCGACCTGGGGCGCCTGATTTTGATCAGCGACGAACTGCACGAACAACGTACCGATGCTCTCGTGCCACTCGGCTCACGCTTGCTTGCAGGTCGCTCCGGGATGGGTTCGGGCTTCTCGCGCACGGGGGTCGAGAGCTGCCGCTCGCTGTGGCCGTCACCGACGGGCTCGAAGCCGTCGCCCGTGGGACGGCGGTTGCTGCGAACAGAAGTAGCTTCACTGCCGCTGCGCTGGCGCCCGGCGACAGTGCCCTTTCTGGTCAACATGGACTTGAGGCCGCCGAACGTGCCGCCCTTGGTGTGCGATTGGTCGTGGCTCGCGCCATGAGCTGAGACGTTTGACGTCGATCCGTTGGCCCGCTGCATGCGTGGAGTAAAGTCGGAGGTGCCCGTACCCGTCGTCTGCATCGACACACGGCGATCGGCTGGATGTCAGTGTAGCGATGGGTGTCACAACCTACAAGTCTCGGCCCCTCCTGGCGGAGCAGAGGTTTCTCTCGGGCGTGAGGATCCGCGGCCACCCGCCTGGGAGCCCATTCTGACGCCGACCGCGACGACCTCGTCTTGAGGCTCCCAGCTGAGAAGCTGCGCAGCGGTCTGCTCGGCACGCTGACCGTCCCGGGCCGCCATGTCGCCGCGGGCAGTCGCCCATCTCACCACAACCTCTTTGAGGCCGCGGAGACGCTCCTCGTCGAGGCGCTGGTACGCGCTGAACAGGACGGGCATCTGTGTCGAGATGTGGTGGTTCGAGGTGTTGAGATCAGCCTCCAGATCACCAGCCTTGTTCGAGTTCTTGCTGAGGGCCTTCTGGAGCTTGGTGTTGACCTTCTCGTGGTCCTTGAGCAGGCGGTCAAGCGAGGCCTCCTTGTCGTGGATGCTGCGCCACGGGACCACCTTGTTGGGGAGGTCACGGATGGGGCCCTCAAAGTCCGACTTGAGCGTCGACGCCAGGTTGGAGTGGGAGGACGCCGTCTGATGTTAGCACACGGGCACAATCTCCAACACACCTCTTGGATGTCGGCGAGGACAGCATCCCACAGCTTGGCCTCACCGCCGTGCTGATCCCACTGCATGCCGCCCTTGCCGAGGAGCTGACCCGCCTCGGCGGACCGCGCCAGCTTGCCGAGCTTTGTGGCGTACTCTTGCTCGATCAAGGCGCGCTCGCGGTACAGCTCGGCGAGGGCATGGACGTGGGTGGTGGACGCCTGGAGGCGTCGCTGGAGCGAAGTGAGGAGAGGCTTGGCGTTGGCCGTTTGGAACTCTTTGCTCCAGGTGTCCTCTGGTAGAGCGTCACTCATGGTGCCGACGTAGGCCTGGGTTGTCAAAGGAGAGTGTGGGGCGGGTGGGCTCGAGCGGGGGCGATGTTTAAGATGACAAGGTTGAAAGGAGACTGTAGGGCCAAGCTGGCTCGGGAGCAAGGAGAGGGGGGGCTAGCGTTGAGGAGAGAGGGGAGGAAGGAGAAGGAGAGGGGATGGGGGAATGGATGATGTTGAAGTGTCTGTGATGGAGGAGTACAGTAGAAGAGGGGATGCGACTATTTCGGAGCCAACTTGAGACTATGCATCAGGTGGGGCGGCCCTTGGGTGGCCGGTGGCCGGGTGGAGAGGGGACGACGAGTGCGTCACTCTCACTACCAACCTTTTCCCTGCCCCACTCTGAATCTTGCAAACTAGAGCCAAACAACATAAAAGACACGTCATAAAAAGTGATAACCCACGTGGAAGAATTCGCTCCGCCCCGTTGTAGTTGTACCGTTGTGTGGCTCAAGCCAAGATTCAGGGCGCGAGATGATGACACTCCTGTCTGCGGCTGCGGTGCGCCCTTGCCGCGCCACCCATCCACCCTGCCACTTGGCTGGGTTGCATCACCAACAATCTCCATCCATCTTCATCAACTCTCATCTCACTTCCTTCATCTCACCCTCATCTCACCACCTCGCATACCCCACCCCACACACTCACACTTCTCCTCAGCCCCGTCCACCGCGCCTCACAACCCACCAGCGCCCACACCTCCCTCTCCCACTCGCTCACTCGCCCTCGACTCCATCCTTGCACTCCCATTACCATGAAGGTCTACGCCCTCGCCCTCCTCTCCGTGACTTCGGCGACGCCCGCCCAGGCTACCGTTCTGGGATCGTCCCAGGACCTCAGCTCCTTCTCCTTCTACCAGCGCGGTAGCGTCGGCGAGTTCATGAACTTCTTCACGAAGGTGCGTGTTGTGTGTGAGGGAGTGGGAAGCGAGTTGGGATGAAGGATACTCGACTAGGGGATGTGGATGGGAGTGGGCGGTGGGCCTGTGGCAAGCTTTACCGAGCTGTCTCTGCGAGCTGCGCGAGCTGTGGAGTTGTTTGAGGGGCTGGCGGGCGACAGGACTAGTACGCCGAGGACGACCCGCTGACACCTCACAGACCGTCGCCGAGCGCACGCCGCCTAACCAGCCCTCGTCTGTCGAGGAGAACAACTACAAGGCGCACGTCTTCCGCAACGCGAGCCGCACGCCCGGTGGTCTCGCCCTGGCCGGTGAGTAGGCGAGCCAGCCATTCCAGCGCGACAGAGCAGAGATCTCGGGATGCGATGCGAGCCCTGCTCTTGCCGCCCTGGCTTGATGTCGAGGCGGTATCGCTGACAGTCACCAGCGGTCATGATCACGGACCTTGAGTACCCGTACCGCCCCGCCTTCTCGCTCCTCACCAAGCTCCTCGACGAGAACGCCGGCCTTCTCCAGCAGCTGCCCAACCCCTCGGCCGCCCCTTCCCTCGCCGCCGC
>JAMALN010000430.1:0-31130 GCA_023630115.1 Cutaneotrichosporon sp. PK4640 | reverse complement strand
ACCGTCAACCCCCGCGGCTTCCCGTACCACGTCTGGCGCATGATGGGTGATCAGTACACTTGGGCGCTTACGCGTGGATGGATCCCCGGCTACACCGACGGCTTCCCGGACCGCTTTGAGCGCCTCATCAAGCTCGCCAAGGCGTATGACAGCGAGACGATCGACGAGGAGTGAGGTGAGTCAGCTGCATTGCGATCTGACCGACAGGGGCCAGTCGCTTCAGTGATATCCCTCGCATGATACCCTAGACGTCAGTAGAATAAGCCGCCGTAGAGAGACGAGATAGGTCACGAGTCCTCAGCCGCTGCCCACTTGCCTTCCCAGTGTCCAGCGTCATTTCTAGATATCGCTCCCGATAATGTCGCGCACGAACGGTACGTTGCCGGCCATGAGCCCTCCGTCGACCGGCACCACGGCGCCCGATATCCCCGCCGCCAACGGAGACGCGAGGAAGACGATGGTGTTGGCGACGTCCTCGGGCGCGAGAATCCGGCCGATGGGGTAGTGCCGCGCGGCGTCCTCGAGCACCTTGGGATCGCGGTGGTCCCACGCCGCGGTCCGCACCGAGCCGGGAGCCACGACGTTGCTCCGCACGCCCCTGCTCCCGAGCTCGACGGCGAGCGCGCGCGAGTAGGCAATCAAGCCGGCCTTGGCGGCGGCATAAGCGGGGTTGCCATAGTGCGTGAGGGCGTTCACGCTCGACGTGAACACTATGACCCCGCCGCGGTCGGCCCACAGCGCGGTGACGGGCGCAGTGACGTTGTACGCGCCCGTGAGGTTTGTGGCGAGCTCGCTCGCCCACACCTCCTCGTCCAAGGAGGCGAGGGAGTCGGCGCGCGACGCGCCCGCATTATTCACCAGCATGTCTGGGGTCGCGCCTGCCTCTGCGAGGTCGGCGATGGCCCACCGGCACGCAGCCGCGTCCGTTACGTCGAAGGCGAGGCGGTGGTGCAGGGGCAGGTCGGCGAGCTGGGAGGCTTCCCGGTCCGCGCCGGAGACTAGGGCGCCGGCGGCGACGAAGGCCGCGACGATGGCTCGTCCTAGCCCGCCGCCGGCGCCGGTTACGAGGACGTGCTTGCCCGTGAGGCCGAAGGGGTGGGGCGCGGGCATCGGGGCGAAGAGCGAGCGGAGGGGGAGGGTGAGTGGAAGAGAGGGACCAGGCGACCGCGATAAGTGGCCACTCAGTCGAGAGGAGCCGAGAAGAGGGCAATGTCACGTACACTGCATGCTGCTGTCGGTAGTGGGCAATGTCAACATGCCCACTCAGCATCGGCGAGCTCGCCGGCAGCGGCGACGTCACCGATCCTAATCCGCTGTGTCAATACAAAACTTGCTAATCCCCGCGACTCATTACCCCGTGCCTGAGTCCACGCGACTTGACGCGTCGCGATTTCATGTCGCCGTCACCTTCCTCCACTCTCCACTCTCCACTCCATCCACCATGGCCACCACGTTTGGAGCGCGCCCTGCCGCCACGGCCGAGCAGCAGCAGCGTCTGCAGCCCTGGGTCGAGAAGTAGTGTGTGCGCCCCGTGGCGGAGCTGACGCCAGCCGGCCCAAGACGATCGACGATGTGTCGTCCCAGGAGAACACGGTCGCCGTTCTGCGCAAGGCGCTCGCGTCGACTAATGTGAGCTGGACGCTCCGTGGAAGCTGACGCCAGCTTCCCCACATGCTGTTCTATGGGCCGCCGGGGACGGGCAAGACTTCGACTATCCTAGCACTCGCGCGGCAGTTGTTTGGGTACGTCCTCCTTCCCGTTCACCACCCTGCCTTCCCCTCTCCCTCTCCCTCTGCCTCCCCTCCTCCTCCCCGCTCCTCCCCGGCTCCTCCGCGCCGCGCAGATTCCATGGTTTCTTCGTAGCTGACCCCAGCCCCGACCTCTTCCGCTCGCGTGTGCTGGAGCTCAACGCGTCCGACGAGCGTGGCATCAGCGTCGTCCGCGAGAAGATCAAGACGTTCGCCCGCGAGACGCCGCGCAACGTCGGCGTTTCCTCGGACGGCAAGGTCTACCCCTCGCCCCCGTACAAGCTTATCATCCTCGATGAGGCCGACTCGATGACGCAGGACGCGCAGTCCGCCCTCCGCCGCATCATGGAGACGTACAGCCGCATCACCCGCTTCTGCCTGGTGTGCAACTACGTGACTCGGTGAGCTCGAGAACGTCCACGGCAAGCTAACCGCAGAATCATCGAGCCCCTCGCGTCGCGTTGCTCCAAGTTCCGCTTCCGCCCGCTCGCGGCTGGCTCGTCGCAGGCGCGCATCGAGATGATCGCTTCTGCGGAGGGGGTCAACGCCAAGCCGGGCGTGCTCGAGCTCATCCTCAAGCTTGCCAACGGCGACCTCCGCAAGGCCATCACGTACCTCCAGACGGCGCAGCGGCTGCACACCGCGTCTGATCCGCCAACACCCATTACGACCATGTCTGGTGAGCTATCTGTCTGCTCCAGAGCTTACCTCAGTGCACGAGATCTCGGGCGTCGTGCCAGACGAGGTGATCGACCGCCTCGTGCGGTCCATGGGTATTGAGCCCGGAGAAGGGATCAGCCCGTCGGCGTCGTCAGGTTTCGAGGACGTGCGTGCTGCGGTGCGTTCCGTTGGGCGCGAGGGCTGGTCCGCGGGGCAAGTGCTCGAGCAGATCCACGACGCTATTGTGCCCATGGAGAGCATCCCGACCATGGCCAAGTCGAACGCGGCGATCGCGATCGCCGAATGCGACAAGGCGCTGTGCGAGGGCGGCGACGAGGAGCTGCAGCTCTTCGAGTGCTGCTTGCGCGTCAAGGACGCGATGGGGAAGGCGTATTCGTAGCCGCGCAGTGCGGCGGGTGAGCGCACGACGAGAGCGAGGCCACTGTACTGTGTATGCATAGGGCGTATCTGAGAGTAGTGGTATTGTGTCCGACTCCGCCAATGTCAGAGCCGGCATTGCACAGGTGTAGGTGGGGAGACAGGCAGGGATCGACATTGTGTGTGTGTGGTTGTTCCTCCGCTCAGGCCTCTGATAGTGACAACGAGTCCATCGTCGACCCACTTGACACGCTCAACGGACGAGCTCGCGAGCTCGACGCCAGGACACGGCCCCGGTCCGCGTACGCAGGGCGCAATACAGATCGTCACGTCGTGCACGTCTCTTCAGTTCCTTGGGTGGTATATCCGCACCACGCACCAACATCCGGCGCGATTGACCTTTGAACGCGCCGAACCGTCCTGATCGTGCTGGTTGTTCGTTTCGCATGCCTCTCGACTCCCCCTTGGCATTCCGAGGTATGGCGGTATGGGCTCATGGGAAGCGTTTGGGGGGCAGACCAGCATTGTGTTGGCAGCTTTGTGAGTGGGGCGAGGTTGAGGGATAGCAAAGGGGGGAGGCGTAGGGTTGTGTGGGCGTGACCATCGGCGATCTCCGGTGTACGCCAACACGCACCGAACGATGTGTCTCCCAACGCAACCCGCTGCTCCGAGGGCGTTCACGGAGCACGTCGAGCACGCAGTTGTGAATGGCACGCTTCGGTACTGCGGACGGCGCCACACGCGTCACGTACATGTTCACCGTCTCACAGCGATGAATTGCCACCCGGAACATCTGTTCACCCGGTGACACGCCGCCAAGCCCGCCATCTCCGCCGCCGTCACCACCCGTGCTGCGAGCCGCGGGTCCAGGCCCCCGAGGCGCATAGAGCGACGTGACTCGGTCCCCTCTGGCGCGTACTTTGGCGTACATATGGCGCCTCTGTGCACCTTGGAAGCCACATTTGGCCCGCTCAGAGTCTGCGTTGTCGGTTGTTATTTTGGTGAATTCATTGGCGTGCCCCCTCCCCCCGTGACAAGGATACAGCCTTCCCTAAGTGTGATGCGGGGCCGGAAATTCAGGTCGTCATAACACGCAGCACCCATCTTGCCATCGCTCTCCATCTCATCATCTCATCCACAATGAGCTCGACCAGCCCAGATCATCCCCCCGGCATGCCCGGCACGCCCACCGACTCGGGCGGCCCCACCCCCGTCTCATCCCGCTGGGACCTCACCGTCCGCCCGCCCACCCCCAACCGTCCGCTGGCCCGGGCGGCGACCGACCCCAACTTCCAGGGCAGCAGCGAGACGACCCGCCTCCTCGCCACCAAGCACCCAAAGTACTGGGACGTGACGGACAGCGAGACCGAGGAGAGAGGCAGAGGCGGGAAGAGCACGGCGGGCGCGCCGAGAAGCGGTGAGTGGCAAGTGTAGGCGGTGGAGGAAGGGCATGTGCGTGCGCAAGAGGATGATCCCCCGCCGAGGACGACGCTCAACTGACTCCAGCGTCGACGGCGAGCACCCAGCGTCTGCAGAAGGCTACGCGCGTCGCCAAGAAGATCCGCCAGCGCTCCAAGTACTACGTCCCCGTGCGTTTTCGGAGAGGGCCAGTTGCTAACGCCAGGTCACGGAGTGGCTGCCGACCTACTCCTGGTCCCTGTTAGTCACTGGGTGACAGCGCTGATGCCAGGTTTGCCGGCGACGTCGTGGCGGGCATATCGGTGGGTTACTTGCTGCGCGGCGGCGGAGCCAGTAAGATGATGACGCTGACACCAGGTGGCATGTCTCATGGTCCCCCAGGTAACCTCGGTTGTTGACGCCGCTGACCTCAGGCCATGTCGTACGCGACCAGTCTCGCAAAGCTCACCCCCGTCGCGGGCTTGTGGTCGTCGTCGGTGCCTGTCTTCCTCTACGGACTTCTGGGCACTAGCCGGTACGTTCTCCGCAGCGACGTACACTTGCGCCCGACTTCCTCTGCACCTTCCTTGTCCTTCACTCCCCGTTCCTGCCTCGCCTGGCACGCGTTTGCGCCCCACGGGTATCTGCTCACACCGCAGTCAGCTGTCCATGGGCCCCGAGGCTTCGCTGTCTCTCATGTTAGGTCAGCTGATCAACGACCTCGTGTGGGGCGACCCGCACAACACGCCCAAGCACCCCGAGCTCGAGGCCGCCGCTATCTCCGTCATGGCGACGTTCCAGGTCGGCTTGATCACCGGCATCCTCGGCCTGCTGCGCCTCGGATTCCTCGACGTCGTCCTCTCGCGCGCCCTCCTCCGCGGCTTTATAACCGCTATCGGTGTGGTGAGCTCGACTGCTTGCATGCCCAGCTCACCCAGATCATCTCCATCGAGCAGAGCATCCCGCTCCTGGGCCTCGCACACGTCCTGCACGAGGCCGGCGACCCGCCCACCCTCCCCATTCCCAAGCTCATCTTCATCATCAAGCACATCACCCGTCTCAACCCGTACACAGCCATTCTCTCCGCGTGCTGCCTCACCTTCCTCATCGTCGCCAAGGTTGTCAAGCAGCGCGTCGCCAAGACGCCCGGTGGCGCCTGGCTCCGCTTCGTGCCCGAGATCCTTCTCGTTGTCGTCTTCACTACACGTATGTGTGCACCCGGCTGCGCTGACGATCAGTGCTTACCTCCATCTTCCGGTGGGACCTCAAGGGGGTCGACATCCTTGGCAAGGTCAAGACGTCGACCGGCATGCCGTTCGGCCTCCCCCTCACCTCGCGTCCCTTGAAGTACTTTAACCAGACTGTGAGCTTATCGGGCCCGGTTGATAGCTGACAACAGTTCCCCACCGCTTTCGTCATGGCGCTCGTCGGCGTCGTCGACTCCATGGTTGCTGCGCGTGAGAACGCTACCAAGTACAGCTACCCCGTCAGCCCGAACCGCGAGCTCGTCGCGTACGGTGCTACGAACCTAGTCGCCTCGACGCTCACGACCACCGGCTCCTTACCCATCTTCGGCTCGCTTACCCGCTCCCGCTTAAACGGGAACACTGGCGGCCGCACCCAGATGGCCTCGCTCATCACCGCCTCGCTGGTCCTCTTGTCCATCTTCTTCTTGATGCCCTGGTTGTTCTTCCTTCCCCGGGTGAGCTTAGGTGGCTCCATTGTAGCTGACGTCAGTGCGTCCTCGCATCGATCATCACCACCGTGGTGTATGGCAGTCAGTCAACCATCCCTTCACCTATGCCTGTCACTCACGCCAGTCCTCAACGAGGCTCCCCACGACGTTATATACTACTGGAGGATGCGCGCGTGGCCCGACGGCATCCAAATGGCGGGCACCTTCCTCCTCACGCTACTGTTCAGTATCGAGGTGGGCGTCGTCGCCTCGGTCGGCTTCTCCCTCCTCCTCGTCATCCAGCACTCGACCCAGCCACGCATCAAGATCATCGGTCGCCGCCCCGACTCGGACGACTGGGTCCCCATCGACGAGGACGAGGAGGCTCAGGAGGAGATACCCGGTGTTGTGCGTCTGCTCTGAGAAGAACGTAGCCAGCTGACCGCAGCTCGTCGTCCGCATCCGCGAGCCGCTCTCCTTTGCGAACACCGGCGGGCTCAAGGAGCGTCTGCGCCGCGTACGTCCAGTTTCTCACCCACAGCCTGTGACTGACCCCAGCTCGAACTCTACGGCCCCAAGAAGAGCCACCCGTCGGACGCACCGCGCCGAGAGTCGGCCAAGGCCGTCATTCTGCACATGGGCGACGTGAGTTGAATGAAGTAGTCTTGGCTGACTCCAAAGGTAGACGACATCGACGCGAGCGCACTCCAGATTCTCTCCGAGCTCGTAAACTCATACCAAGAGCGCGGCGTGGGTATCTACTTCGCGCACCTGCACCCGCAGCAGCTCGAGAAGTTCCGCGTCATTGGCATCCCGCAGATGGTGAGTTGTGACGCGTTCTTGGGCTGACATCAGCTCGGCCCCTCGAGATTCCACCCGGACGTCCGCAGCGCCATGCTTGAGGTCGAGTCGCTCGGCTTCGGCAACCGTTCCGCACCCTCGCGATTCCTCAGCCACCGCCCCAGCGCCAACAACCTGGCTTAGGCCTCACACTCCCACCACGCTCGCTTCTCCTCATAGATAGACTCCGACACAACCTGTGCTCACGCCCACGCCCCTACCTCACGCCCGATCCCGACGCCATCTTGGTAATGCCACTGTTGTGATCCCTGGGCTTGCGCGACTAATATACAGACCTCTGCGTCAGGCAGAACAGCACTGGTCCCCTGCCCAGGCCTCGTGATGGACAGTGCATGACAACATTAATTGTACAAGTCTACACAACGTCGCAGTATGGCTGCAGGCAGGTCAAGTATGGGCTGACAATATGAGGACAACATGCGCCTCAGGCGGGGGTGATTGATGGGAAAAAAAACATGGGACGTTAAGCGTCCTCGAGGGGCGCGGAGGCCTCACGGGCCCACTGCTCGAACAGCTTGCGGTTTGCGGGCGACAGGTCGTCGGCAGCGCTGCGGTGCTCCTCTGGCAGCTGCTGAGAGGACGAGGGGGGCGAGAGCGTGGTCTCGGGCTCGGTCTCGGGCTCGGTTTCAGGCTCGCCCTCGACTGGCGGCGTGACGTCGCGCGTGAGGTCCTCGACCATGTCGACGTCGTCCGCGGCGGGCGCATACAGTGGCAGGGGATCGCAGTCGCGCAGATCCCCATTCTCGTGGAACACGATCACGTACGGCGGGGGCACGGCGCGGCTGAGATTGGGGCTGCGGCAGGTGACGAGACGAACGGGCGTCTTGAACGTCTCGGTGTAGTATGCCCCTCTGCGTTCGAACGTGACGTGCGTCTTGAGGAAGTGGGTGACGCGCACGAACGGCCCCGACGCGTCGGGCATGGGGAACCTCCCGATCTCGTTGAAGGTGAGGGCGCCCTTGATGCGCTTGGTCGTCGGGCCCACGGGGCGGGGGTTGTCGAACGTGTGGCTCTGTGGCAGGCCCGTGGGGAGGAGGAGGCAGGCGCGGATTATGCGGCGCCTGGAGGGCTCGGCTGTGGGCTGGGGGTGTGGGGGCGCGCGCGAGGGGCCGAGGAGCGGGCCGTCCTGCGGCGGGAGGGGGAAGGAGGAGAGGAAGAGGGCTGCGGGGGTGGAGCGGACGTCCTCGCGCTCCTCGACCTCCATGGCGATGTGGACGACGTAGGCGACAGGCGCCGCGTCCTCGCCGCCGTCTGGCGGGGCCATCTCGACGTCCCCGTCGTGGCCGTGCTCGTCCCACCGCTCGTCCGAGGTGCTCGCGCGCAGCTGCATGTCGATCTTGATGCCCTTCGGGTCGCCGAGGTCGACGTACTCTGCATGCTTGATCGTGAGGTCGACGGGCAGCGTCTTGCACCGGAACGGGTAGTGGCGGCGGGCCGCCTCCTCGGCCGGAATGGGCTGGTGCAGCCGGTGCCGCTTGACGCTCATGGGGGTGTAGGCGGAGCGAGACATGCGTGCGAGCGCAACCTGGCCGCCGATGACCAGGGGCGTAACGGCCTGCACGCGGCTGAAGAGCGTCTCGTTGGCCCAGCCCACCGTCGCCTCCGCCACGAGGCCGTAGCTCGTGCTCGCGTGCCGGCTGAGGTGCGAGGGCGGGAGCCAGCCGGGCACGCGCAGGTCGAAGGGCAGGTCGATGGTGATGCTCCCGAACGCCGGGCAGAACGGGGGCACAGTGTAGCTCGTGGAGAGGAGGGGCTGGGAGACGCGGTAGATCCGCAGCGGGGCATACCGCTCCGGGTCGACGTACTCGGCCTTGCCCTCGAAGGTTACGGTGAGGGTGTGGAGGAGACGGTAGCGGCCGCCGAGGGAGGCGGGGAGGGCTGGGAAGGTGACGCGCGCGCGGCCGGGCAGGGAGTAGTGCGTGCTGGGGTTAGCAGTTGACAGGGCTCTTGAGAGCCGGCCCACCTCGTGTTCGTCCCGCCGATCATCTCGAGTGCCACCTCGTCGAGCTGGACCTCGACGAGGGCAGCGAGGGCCGTGTCGTGCGCGCGTGGCCGGAGGAGTCTCATGTCGAGCTTGGGGGGCAGTCTGGGCACACGCGGCACCGGTGGCGGGCGGTAGGTGAGGGGTGGAGCCGAGGTGCTGGAGCGCCGCCTTCTTGTACTGCGCTGCGGGGAGCGTGGCGAGCGTGGTGGGACGACTGGGGGGGAGTGATGCACGCTCATGTCGGGCAATGGTGATCAGAAGCAGGGGCAAGAAGACTTTAAAGGGGATGATCAAGAGTGAGGAGTGTGAGAACAAGTGAGTGCGGCCCGCCTTTGTTTGGCCTTGTGTGGTGTGTGTGCGGCGTGTGATGGCGAGTGAGGAGTGGGTGGCGACGACAAAACGGCGTGGCGTGTGCGGTGGCGGCGGAGCGTGTAGATCTCGGGTGCGTGCCCACAATGCGGTCAGGTCGGGGCCGGGCACCGCGGCGATGGATCGAAACAATGCCGCCACAAGAGAGACATCGCGATCGGCGCTGAAACGCGGACGGGCCAGAGGGCGCCGTCCCCGACGTCATGCTTGTGACGGCGACGACGCAGATGTGCCCCTCGGGCCGACAAGGCGGGCGGTCCAAGTCGCCGGGTGGCCGGGTGGCGCACCACGCCGCACCCGCACACGTGCTGCGCCGCATTCCTTCGCCCGCTCGGGGTCGCACCCCTCGCGCCTGCCTCGCTCCGTGCGAGCCGGACCCCTCGTGCCGCAGCACCACGCACCCCCCACCCACCCCGTTCCAGCACGTCCGGGGCATGTCTCAGCGCCATCACATCACGGGGCGGTGCGGACACCAGGGATGCACTGATGCGTCAGATCGCGCCCCGTCCCCCACCGAGGGCGTGATTGCGGTGTAATGCTCCCCCGGAGGATCCAGAGTGTGCTGGAGAGTTCGCGTAGTGGGGTGCTGTCGGCCCCAGCGGAGGCGTTGTCGGGCCGCGCCTGGGCCGTGGCGTCCGCTTCTCGTTCACACCTTCTCATCGATCCTCGATCCAGACGATGCAGACGAGGAGAATCTCGACGCGTGACGCCCTACATGAGATGTGCCTAGGAGATGACGATTTGCGGGTCCAATCTAGACTTGCACTCGGACACAGACAATGGCGTATGCCAAGGAAACAATAGACGCGGTCCAAGCTGAAAACGGAGAGGTACAATACAACTGATCACGTGATCTGCACAAACACCATCAACCACCTCCACCGGACGTTCCAAGGCCGCAACAGCACGCTTTCTCCACACTCACTTCCACCCACATGCCCCGTCCAAAGGCCCCCGCCCGGCGCCAGCAGCCGCGCCAGGCAAAGTCCAAGGCCGACATGCCACCCCCGACCCAGCCCCCGTCACAGCCCCAGCAGTCGCAGGAGTCGTCGCAGGAGTCCAAGGGTTCCCAGGCGAGCGGGAAGCTCGAGTCGGCCGACACGGGCGTCGACTGGGACCTCTTCGCGACCGTGTTGTCCCGCAGCGCGCGCGACCACGAGCGGCGCCAGCGCTTGACGCCGCGCAAGAGCGACCAGCCGAACAGCAGCCAGGCGACGCCGGTGGCCACGCGCTCACAGCCGTGGCTCCCGGCCGACACCCAGGCGGACGACCTGCCCTCGCCTGCCGGCTCGCAGTTTGACGACGGCCTGCCGGCGGTGGACGACAGCCAGTTCGCGCAGACGGTAGCCGTGCGCCGCGCGCCGTCCCCGCTCGAAGCGTTCGAAGAGGACGACGGGCTGCCCGCGGTCGGCGACTCGCAGTTCGAGGAGACGGTGCGGACGCGGGCGCGGCCGCCGCCGCAGCCCACCATCGAGGAGGACGAGCTGCCAAGTCCCACGGGCTCGCAGTTCGGTGAGGAAGAGGAGGACGATCTGCCGAGCCCCACGGACTCGCAGTTCCAGGAGACGGCGCGTGCACGAGACGATGCGGGCGACGAGGAGTTCCCGAGCCCTGCCGACTCGCAGTTCGAGGAGACGTCGCGACGGCGAGAACCCGAGCCCGACCAGGAGCCCGGGGACGAGGATGACCTCCCAACCCCAAGCGACTCGCAGTTCGAGGAGACGTCGCGCGCACGAGAACCCGAGGACGAGGACCTCCCAAGCCCCACCGGCTCCCAATTTGAGGAGACGGGCGCGCACGCCGAGGACTCCGAGTCGCTGCCCGACGCGGCGGACTCGCAGTTTGCGCAGACGCAGCGGCCGAGGAGAGCTAGAGGCTCGGGAGAGAGCGAAGAGATGGCGGCCGCTGAGGCCACGTTGGATGCCCTCGGGGAGGAGGTCGAGGGGGATACCACTGTGGGCCAGGCCGTGCGGGTCGAGCGGGTGGAGGTCGTTCAGGAGCGGGTGGAGGTGGAGGAGCGTGTCGAGGACGAGTCGGTGCCACTAGAGCCAGAACCACCAGTCGAGCCAGCACCATTCGAGCCAGAACAGCCAGCGGAGGCCGAGCCCACTGTCGAACCCGCCGTGGAGCCCACCGTCGAACCCACGGTCGAACCCGCCGCAGAACCCACCAGACCCCCCGCCCCTTCTGCCGCCCCCCCTACCGCCGCCCAACCCCCCGTCTCCCAATACATCTCCCCCCGGGTTAGACGCAACAGGGACGACCCTACCGAGTTTGCGCCCCCCGATGACGACGACCTCACGGAAGCCGAGCGGCGGGGCGAGGTTGCGGACGTGCATGTGCCTGAGCCTCGTGTAACTCTGCACGGACCGCGCCGCCCACGACGGAAGACGCACACAAAGGCGTCGAACACCAACATGTCAGTTGTCACTCCCGAACAACCAGTAGCACCGGAGGCCAACGAGAACATGGACGTCGACGGATACGACCCCGAGCTCCAGGACACGCGACGGGACGAGATGGACTTTGAATTCGACCCGCCCCAGGACGACTTCCACCACCCTGACGATGAGCGCTTCGACGACCACCGCAACACGCCGCTCATGGACATCGACGACGACCACATAGACGATGACCTCCTCGACGAGCACTTCGGCCTCAGCCAACGAGCCGAGCCCGCCCCCGCCCCTGCCCGCGCGCGCCGCCCCCGCCGACGCTCACCTGCCCTCGACCACGACGACCCCTACATGTACGACGAGCTTGGCGGGCCCCTCGAGCCAAACCAAGACCACATCGTGCCCGCGACCTGGAACCCACCCAAGTCGCGACTCCACGGCAAGAAAGCCGGCAAGGTGTACCAGTACTCGCGCCTCGACGGGCGCAAAGTGCGCTTCACGGGCCCCGAGTCGCTCCTCCTCTGGCGCGCGGTGCAGCAGGCGCCGATGAGCGTCGAGAATCCCGTCGACGTCGCGGCGTACCTGTACGGCGAGTTTGGTGTGCGCAACCACACGCTCGCGCTGTACAACAAGCAGCACATGCGGTCGCGGCTCGTGACGATGTGCGAGACACGCGTCAACCGCGGGCTGCCGATCGAGGGGCGTGCGCGCATGTTCCTCCCGATCAAACACCCCCTGCGGCGGGAGTATGAGGAGGAAAAGGTCGCGTGGGGCGCCGAGGAGGCTGAGCGGCTAGTGAGGGTTAAGCGGGAGGAGGAGGAGTGGAGCGACGAGTACGACGAGTTTGACGACCGGGTGGGGCAGTTCGACGCCCAGAGCGAGGTTGACCGCCGGAGCGACGAGGAAGAGGAGGACGAATACGACGAGCCGGCGCCACCCCCGCCCAAGCGGCGCCGCAGCGAGCGCTCGGAGCCTCGGCGCATGCCTGTCAACCGCGCGTACGTCGAGATACCCGTTCGCCGGCGCACCCGCCCGCCGTCGAGCGAGCTGCGCCCCGATGTCGAGAGTGACTCCGACTCGGACGACGCGGCCCGCTACCACCGCCGCCTGCACGCCGACTTTGCGCACGTCCCCGCGTTCGACGTCCCGAGCCCGCCAGCCGAGATCTCTTCGTCGCCCGAGCCGGAGCCGGAGCGCCGCCGCCAGTCCGCACCGGGCCGGTTACGGAGCGCACGCGCGGGCCCGTCGTGGCGAACCGCGAACGACGAGGTCGAGGATCCGATCGTGGACTTCCCCGATATCCAGGAGGAAGACGAGCCAGCCGCAGAGCCTGAGCCGGAGCCGGTCGACGAGATCGGGGAGTACGATGAGGATGTGCAGCTCCCGCCCGATCTGGAGAGCGAGGAGGAGGCGCGCTCGCCGGGCAAGCACAAGCTTGAGCTCTCGCAACGGCATGAGGAGCACCCGCCACCTCAGAACGAGGAGATTCCCGTCGAGGTCGCGCCGGAAGAGTCGGATGACGACGAAGATGATGTCGATGATGACGACGATGAGGATGGTGAGATGCGCGCAGTGTATTGCGAGCTGACGACAGACGAGCCCGTTGTTGCTACGCCGCGCCGCCGCGGACGCCCTCCAAAGGACAAGGACGGCGGTGACAACCCGAACAAGCGCGAGCCCGGACCTGGGAGTCGCAGGGGCGGGTTCAGCATTAAGGGTGCGGCGGCAGCGGCTGCACGCGCGCGCTGGGACAAGGTGCGCAGACCAAAAGCGGAGCACGGCGAGGCCCATGCTCCGAAGCAGCGCGCATCCGCGCCGATCAAGAAGGAGAACCCACCCAACTCGCAGGGCGAGCACTCGGCCCGCCAGAGCCTGCCGACGCCCTCCACAGCCGGGGTGTCGCGGCCTCACTCGCCAACCCCTCAACGCCCGCCGGCGCGGAGAGTGACGCGCAGCGGTACGCCCGCCCGCTTCCCCTCCGAGCCGCGCCAGGCCTCCCCTTCCAACACCCCACAGCCTCGCCGCTCGACGCGCAATCAAGTAACCTACAAGCAGCGCAAGGGCAAGTTGAGGAGGCGCAATGTGGCCGACGGCTACAGCAGCGTTGATGCGCCTGAGGAGTCGTACGAGCCGTCGCGGGCGTCGGCTGAGTCGCCGGAGGAGTCGGACGAGCCGTCGCCGGAGAAGGATGAGGAGGACAAGGAAGAGACCGAGGAGTCCGAGGGCTCGTTTGTGGTGCAGGACGAGCGGCGGCGCAGGGCCAGCCCGAAGCCCGTCGCCTCGCAGCGCCAGACGCAGTCGGCGCGGCGGACGACACCGGGCCCCTCCAAGCCGGAGCAGCACACGTATCCACGCCAGCCTCGGCAGACGCGGCGTACGACGCCCGGCCCTTCGACGGGGCCCGACACGGCCTCGTCGCCGTACCAGCTGCGGCATGCGCGGCGCACAACCCCCGTCCCGGCCGTCGCGGTGCGCGATCCGCGCCTCCGGTCGCCCAAGGCCAAGGAGCCGGCGGCTAGCGAGGAAGAGGAGGACGAGGAAGACGAGGTGACGGGCGGGGAGACGCAGGCCGCCTCGGACGCCCGCGCCGTGCGCCGGGAGCTAATCAGACAGAAGGTGCTGCGCGGCGAGGAGTAGCAAAGCCGTGAGTTGTATCTTGTACCTGTGGACAACAATGCATAGATCTAATGTTACATGGCGTGCTTGACGGCGACGGCGTTGACGATGGCGGCGCGCTTGGCGGCCTCGCGCTCGGCGGGCGGGAGCTTGAGCTGGTTCATCTCCGCGACCTTGTACACCTTGTCCACCCGCCCCCACGGCACGTCGACCTCGTCGAGCCGCCCGACGCTCTCCAGCCGCCCCTCGACCACCCGCCCAATCATGCCGTACACGTCCTGCGCGGCCACCGTGTCGTCGCCATATCGCACGACCACGAGCCGGCGCGTGCCCTCGCCGACACCGAAGCGGCGGATCGCGTCGCTGATGTTGTTGTTCGGGCTGAGCGCGCACAGCACCTCGCTGTGCAGGTTGTGTGTCCGCGTCCTGGGCGCCGGCGGGGCGGGGAGGGAACCCGCGGCCTGCGGGAGCGAGGTGAGGAGCGTGGCGAGGAGCGCGGCGAGGAGGTGCTGCTTGGACACGAGCTGGGTCAGCGAGGCCGCGCCGACACGCACCAGGTCCGCGTCGATGAAGGCAAAGTCGACGGCGGCGCGGGCGCGCTCCCCCGCCGCGCCGTCCGTCCGCGCGGCGTCAACCAGGCGCTGCTTGATTGCTGCGGCGTTGGCGACGTCCTCGAAGTACGCGATGTGCACGGTGCCCACGTTGGGCGGGACGAAGGGGAGGGTGTAGGTTTCCATGGCGCCGGCGCAGCTGGGCGGGCGAAGCGGGGGAGGCGGAGCAGCGGATGGGGGTGAGGGGAGGGGGATGAGCGAAGGCGGCGGAGCAGCGGGCGAAGCGGGAGTGAGTGGGGAGAGCAGCTGCTGCTAGGTGGCAAATTTCGGCGACGCGAGTCGGTGGAGGTGGGATGGGGAACTGGTGGATGATGCTGTGGAGGGGTGCTGTTGAGAGAAAGCTGACAGCATTGTTCATAGGGGTTTCTGAACGGTGCGAGGCGGCCCAAAGTGCGTCGCTCACCCTGAACTCGGCAAGATCACTTGAAAGTGAGCCCACCCGCTCACCGCGTGTTTCAGACATGATCGTGAATGGCGCTGTCACAGCCTCTGACAATATCACCACCACAGCGATGTCTGCCACCCCTGCATTGCGGCACAAAGACACATATAGATGCATGCACAGCGTGCTTGTTATGTTCGCCACCGCCCGTTGCAGATATTGCCGGCCTGCTTAGCCCTCACGCGCCAAACGTCCACGCCTTGACGCACAGCCCGAGCCCATCGCGCGCCGCGGGCGTCGGTGCCTGGGGCCCCGTCAGCAGGTCCCCGAACGACCCGGCCGCCCAGTACGTGAGGTAGATGCTCCGCGCGTCGGCCTGGAGGCACGACGAGAGCTTCATGCTCTGCTGGTGGTTGCCGAGGAGGACGTGTGCGCGGAGCGTGGGCGCGACCGTGCCGTCCTTCTCGTTGGCCGCGGTCTCGGCCTGGTCCGCGTCATTCGCCTCTGCGGCCTGCTGGTCGTCCGTGTCGGCCAGGAGCGGCGTGTCCTCGCCCCAGGTCGAGATGCCGGTGTAGAGCGGGGGCGTGCGGGACGCGACCTTGCGCTTCTTCCCCTTTCTCTTCTCCCCGCTCTCTCCACTGTCCCCGCTCTCCTCCCCGCCCTCCTCCTCCGCATCAGCTGCCTGGGCAACCATCTCGGCGATCTTCTCGTCCCTTTCGACGTCCTTTTCGACTTCCCCGTCCTTCCCGGCGTCCTTCTTGGCGTCCTTCCCGGCGTTATCGTGGGCATCGCTGACAGCCGTGGCCTCTTTACTCGGGGGAATGTCGGGGATCTTACGCCCATCAAGCAGGACCACGTTGAACGACGTCGCGATCACAATGTGGTCGCGGTACGTCGTGAGCTGCTTGACAGTCGTCCCGAGCCCGATGATGATGCTGTTCTCCGCGACGTGCTTGGCGCGCTCGGCGGGCGCCACGTGCCGCAGCGGGTCGTCGACGACGGGCGGCTCGAGCTCCTCCATCCGCGCACACTGCGCGAACACGTCGCGGTAGTTGCGCACAATGAGCACGCCGCCCGCCTCGGTCGTGCAGATCAGGTCGCGGCTAGTGTAATGGCACCTGGGGTCAGCATGCACTCCTCGGCTCGACTCACGCGCTGAAGCCGTACATGATGTCCTCTTCGCGGTGCTCGGCCGGCACCATCGCGATTGAGCGCGCGATCACGCCCGCGTACGCCGGCGTGCCCGACACCGCTCCGTGAGAGATGGCGCGAGCGGCCGGCGCGCCACCATCAACGCGCTCCGCATCAGGGAGCGCCTTGAAGTCATCGGTTATGGAGAGGCAGAAGCCGAGGCGCGCGATGTTGGCCGGTGGCGCGCGCGTGGGTGGGAAGGAGACGATGTGCGCCCGCGTCTCGCGCGCGTACACGTGCATCTGCCAGTCATCGCAGATGAACACGAAGTCGTCGTCGAACTCGATGTACTGCTGTCAGCGGGAGCTCATCGCCCCGTCGTTCTCGTCGCTCCCTTCGCGCCCTCGTCACCGCACGCCCCCGCTCCACCTGCGCCACTCGCTCCACTCCATCTCCTCACCCGACTTCACCGGCACACGACACCGTTGCTCAACTTACGTTGGGAGAGCCCTGGTCATCCGGCCCGCGATGAATCGTCTCCATCTCAACATCCTCCTCCAGGTGCCAGAGGTAAATCGCGGCGGTGGCACACGTCCCAAGCACAGCGGCGGCGGAGGACGTCCCCTCGCGGTCAATGTGCATGCGATAGGCGCGGCCGGGCGTCGGCGGGCGCAGCGTGAGGTAGTGCTCGTAGTGCCCGCGCGGGAGGGGCGAGTCCGGCGCGTCAGGGTCGTAATTCTCGCCCGTGTGGCTCTCGCCCTCAAACTGGCTTACGCCGATCTTGGGGAGGGGCGAGCGCTCGCGTGCTACGGCATTGCGCCAGATCTCGAAGGCAGCGTCGTCGCGCGCCCGGTTGAAAGCAAAGTATCCCGCGCCGGCCTCGAGGTGCGAGTACCCCTGCAGCCTGGGGATGGACCAGAGGCGCTGGCTGGTGAGCCGGTCGACGACCTGGAGGCCGGGGGCATCAATGTCCTCGTTAATGGGCCCGGACATCCGCGACGTGGAGAGGAGGACGCCGGCCTCGGCGTCGGACTTGATCCGCCACACAATGTTCGGGTACGGCGAGATCCAGTCGACGCGGGCGTGGGCGCGCGTCCACGCGTCCTCGTACCCAAAGTGCGTGCGCACAACGTACCGCCAACCCACCCGGTCGCGCTCTGGTTCCAGCTCGGTGCGGTCGCGCGCGAGCGCGGCGAGGTTGTGTGCTGGGAGGGGGTAGGTGCCTGTTGCAGCTAGCTCGTCGCATGCCATCAGGTCCGCGCGGTCGACCCCGGTGGAGTATGCTAGTCCGCGCCAGAGGCGCGACTCGTGCTCCGCGGCGCACTGGCGCCATGCCTTCGAGACGAGCTCGGCTGCGAGGAGGTCGTGCACGCCCAGTTGAGCGAGGACATCGACAAACACGTCGGGGCCGAGGCGGGTGAGGGGGTCTGGCAGCATGGCGAGCGATTGTGGTTGATTGCGAGAGTGCCAGAGAAGATGGCGCATTCAGAGCCGAGATTATGACGCTTGAAGCTCCAAAGTGGAGGTCCAAGGAAGGTGCAACCGTGGGATAGTTGGATCAGTGATGTCGGTCTAGAGCCTGGTTGCTTTCCGAGATTGGCGGAAGGTAGTGTGAGCGTGGGAACGGAATGTCACAGTGTTAGTAGTGTTGGTGTTGGTTTGCCACTCTACGGCCGATGAAGAGTGACTGCGACTAGAGCCGGCGGCGTGGACGGCGGGGAGCGAGTCTAGACTCTCAAGACTGGTCCAGGCAACGTCCAGCCAGGTGGCCGGTTGTCGCGGGACTGGGGGCTCTCCTGGGGGTTCTACAGCTCTGCAGCGAGACACGACACGATAACCCCCTCTCACATGCCCGCCCCCAACCTGCGCCCCCGGCCCCGTCCAGTTGTCAACCGCGTGTGGACGTGCACTCTCCAAGATGCATCCTTGTCACCACCTCATCACGTCCTCGTCACACACACTCTCTCAAGTCACCACATTCTCTACTCTTTCTACTTGCACTCTTCTCACCTCATCACATCAACAGCCACTCCACTACCCCTCGCCTCGCTTACAACCCGTACCTCTCGGTCGCATTCCGCATCCACCGGCCACCGAACCACCCCCACTTGTCACACCCCTCTTGCTTCTCGCACATCCCGCACATCCCCCTCACATCCTCCCCATTGTCTCTTGTCAACGCCCATCCCTCCCATCCATCTCCCACCGCCACGCCCCGGCCTTTCTCAGGCATCTACAGCACCGACGTCAAACAAGACGATGCCAATCTGAACCCCGACCCCATCCGCCTAACGCGACGACACCCGACAACCCAACTCGCAATCGTCAACACCTTATCATCCAACGCAACATAACACAACCATCCAGCACTCTGCACCCACCATGCCCTCGGCAGTCGACGAGAAGCACAGGCACGTCGCCAACCACCACCCCCACCACCACAATCACCACGGACACCACCACAATGGTCACGCTTCTCACGAGCGGCCCCCGTCCCTCGCCCTCGTCCCCGCATCAGGGTCCGCCACTTCCCCACACCGCTCCAGCGCGAGCGCCCTCCTCTCCCTCTCACAGGATGTGACGGCGCTCGTCTCGCTCTCCATCGAGACGGCCGCCTCCCTCGTCAACGACTATGCCCGCACCGCTCTCGGCACTATCGGACTCGGCGAGCGTACTGCCAACCGCAGCAACACGGGCTCGGGGCTGGCAGTAGTCGTGGTCGGCGCGGCTGAGTGTGAGTACCGACCGACATGTGTCACGGGCAGACACTGACAGTTAGTGTCGGGCCAGAGCCTCACCCTCCGCCTTGCCAAGAGCGGCTACACCGTGTTCCCATTCATGCCCATTACAGCGGCGCCCAGTGCAGGTACAGCCCCAGTCTCGGCCCCGCTGTCGGCCCTGCTGCTAGCGTGGTCGGGCGTCCAGAAGCGCCTCCGCACGCGCGACCCGAACCACACGGGCGCAGTGGTGCCCGTTGTTATCGACGACAGCGGCGACGCTTATCTCTCGGCCCACTTGTACCCGCACTCTGCATTCCCGCCCTCGCCACCCAAGCGTGGCGGGCGCTTTGCCCACGCTGGTGATACCGTGCGGCATTATTGCCGTGAGAATGGTCTCACGCTCGTGGCGATCGTCTGCGCCGCCCCCACCACCTCTCTCACGTCCAAGAACGAGCTCTCGCCCCTCCCCTTGTCGCCCTCGCGCAGGCCGTACCCCCTCATCCCAGGGGTCACCGACACGGGCCTGGCACACGCCGACGAGGAGGCGCTGATGGCCCTCTACCGCGCCCAGGTGATCGAGCCCATCTCCGTCATCCGCGCGTTGGGCGATATGCTCGCCGCGCCCCGTGGCGTCAACAGAGTGCGCGGGCGTGTGCTATTCGTCGAGTCGACGAGCATGATTGACGGATCCGAGCCGGGCCACGTCTTCTCTGGCCAGTCGAGCCCGATGCGGATGATTGCCGCGGCGCGTGCGGAGACCGCGCAGCTGCTGCGTGCCGAACTTGGCCCGGCCGGTATCGATGTGTGCGAGATTGCAGTTGGTGAGTCGCCCGTGTGGTGTGACAGCGACTAACCACAGGACCCATGGCGCCCCGTCTGCCCCTGCCCATGCGCTCGTCCTCTGGCGACAGCGACACGGACCGCGCGCTCGTGGCTGCGGCTGAGCTTGGGCCCAAGAACTTGCCGCCCGGCGACGATGTGCTCACGTCCCGCCTCCGCCTCCTTGCCCGCATATTCGCGGTCGACGACGCGCTCGTGTACTCGTGCGTCCGCCGGGCCATCGAGGACCGCTATCCCCGTGCGCGGCATCACGCCGGTCTCACGCCATTAATCTCATCCATTGTCAATGCGACGCCGGGCGCAGGGGTTGTTCGCTTCCTTGGGCGCTGGGTGCTCGGCCGCCTCTTCTCGCCGCGGCGCCGTGCGTAAGGCTCCCGATTAGAAGCATCGCGCGCCCGCCCCTTGGTTCCGCTCGGCGCCCATGTTAACAGTCATGCCTTGAGAGGCGAGACGACAAAGTCGATAAACTTGCCCCAGGTCGTGCAGAACACCTCGTACGACTATGTTCCCTCTCCCACCTCTGTTGTATCCGTGCCCATATAGCACCTAACGACCTCTGCTTCATGTGCTTGCTCTGTAGATACCGTAATAGATGTACCCTCTGTCAACGTTCTGATCGCACAACCTCGTGATGAGCATGCCGGGCATCAGATGCCGTCTGTGGGACCAACAGCGGCAGTTTGCAGCGGGAAGCGGGTGCCTGTCACATGGCACAGTGCGGCCGATTGCGCAAGTCAATCTGCTGCGTACCTGCGTGCGCAACTCCCACAATTGCGTCACTTCGTACCTCGCCATATCGACGCAGGCATCCATGTGAGCGAGTGAGCATGTGCCGACTAGCGACTTGTGATCTGTGGTCGAGAAAAAAGAGGCAGTGCCCGCAGCAGCGGAATGCGGAACCCGATCGCCAGGCGATGCTCGGCTCTGTCGGCGGGGTTTATTCCCAGCCTGCTGCGCTGGGTCGTGTTCGCTCCCGATCCGCAGCAAGATAGCCATGCGCGCATGCGCCCACGCCCACGGTATGCTATATGCGGGGCACACACCACTCGCCGGCTTCTCACTCCCGCCCGTCCCCATCCGTCCGTCCATGCCGATCGACCGTCCTGATCTCCTCATGTCCTCTGTCCGCTGCTCCTCCCGGCCTCCTGAAGCCTGAGGACATGACGCGGCTGAGGACTGCCCACGATAACCTGACCTCCCTCCGTGCAGATATTCATGTCTTGCCGGTGTCCGTCGGATACTCTGACTCAGGTGGCGTGTGGCGCGCACAGCTCGCAGGACCGTGGCGGTCAATACCATTCTCAGGGCGCCGAGTATTTGGTTCTTTGTTGGCCTGGCGCCAAGCCGGGACGAGGTCGGCGCCCCTGCGCCCTCTTGCTCGGGCAGGTGTTTGACGAGCAGCGAACCGACCCAGTTTGAGCTCGTTCCCCTTACCGAGGTGCGGGTGGGCGGGTGAGCGGTAGATGCCAAGGCCATGTGCTTTGTTGCGGCACGCAGAAGATGGAGAGCATGCCGCCAGAACAAGGCAGGCACAGGCACAGTGAGCCCATTCCCCTCGTCCAATCATTTGCAGCGGCGGGATGTCGTGTGCCCTGAGATCCGCAGGGGAGGAGAGGAGAACGCGTACTCAAACGGCGACAAGGCTGTTGATGGGCTCAGGGAAAGGGTAATAGAATTACCTGTTTGGGTAAAGTTGGGAGTGCCTCTGGAGTTGTGCCTGTTGATGAGTCTGAGGATGGACGCGCATGGTCTTTTGGACGGGCACAAGGACACAAGGGCAGGATTGGCAGGATTGGCAGGTACAGCAGCGGCGCAGCGGGCGGCGAGCGACCACAAACCGCTCCTTGGTCTTGGCTCAACGCTTGCCCGTCAACCCCCCTCCCCCCGTACAACCCGGTGCGAGCCGTACCCGCCCCCCTCTCCTCGTCCCTCCCTCCCCCCTCCCTCCCCCCCCTCCCCCTCCCCCTCCCCATCTACTCTACTCTCCTCCCCATATCATCTTTCCCCACCTCCGACTTGCTCTCTCACACTCCTCCTCTTCGCTTCTCCATTCCTTCGTGTACACATCCCATCCCAATCCACAGAAATGTTCTCCGCCCTTGCCCTCGCCGTCCTCGCCGCCACGGCCGCCGCCCAGGCCTCCTTCTCCATCACCACCCCGGTGAGTAGGCCGCTGTCCACTCACACAAGGTGGCGTGCTGACCATAGCCTGCGCTCGTTGCCTGCCGTACGTTTCCTACCCCCGACCCACCCCGACGCCCTCCGAGGAGACGGAGACGGGAGGGATGGAATGGACCAGACAAGAAGAAGACGCACTGACCCCTAGAGCCCGCTAGAGTCTCGTGGACTGGTGGCCAGCCCCCGTACATCCTGTGAGTGAGGCCGAGGCCGAAGCCGGTGGCGGTCGGGGTCGGTCGGCAGGGGTGGACAGCGGATCGGCTCGGACAAACACTCTGGGCACAGTCCAGACGGGAGGTGCCGGAGTCGCAAGCACTGGCCGCCCCGTCATTGTCAACTTGCCCGGGCACGATAACGCACGCCCTCCTCCCGAGACACAGCCTTGGTGCTTGCGTCGGAAGAGAGCGAACTCGACTGCGTGCGAGCGAAGACCCCCCCCCCTCCCCCGGCGCCCACACCCACACCTCGCCCCCTTTCGAAGCCCGCACGGACCCCAGCATGCCCAGCACAGCCAGCACAAACACGAGACAAACAACTGACCGCCCAGCTCGATCATCCCCGGTGGCCAGCCCGGTGCTCAGGCCCTCAAGGACCTCGACACCAACCTCAACGTCATGCAGTACACCTGGAACACTGACGTCGTCGGCGGCACTCACCTGACCTTCAAGATTGTCGACAAGAACGGCGACATTGCCTACTCGGCCCCCATCACCGTGCGCCCTCTCGCCGGGACATAGCTGACCCCAGGTCCAGGCCGGTTCGTCGGACGAGTGCCTCAAGCCCGGCGCCTCGAAGCCCGCCCAGCCGTCGTCGCCCGCTGCCACCGGCAACCCCGCCCCTGCTGGCTCGTCGTCGGGCACCGCCGCTGCCTCGGGCGGCTCGGCCTCGGCCACCAAGCCCGCCGGCTCGGCCACCCCCACCCCCACCCCCAACTCGGCTGCGTTCGCCCCCGCTGCGCCCGTCGTCGCCGCCGTCGCTGTCGCCGGCGCCGCCATGCTCTTCTAATTCTGCCGACTTTAATGACCCGGCGCTGGTCAACCAACTTTAAGATCGTTATAGCCCATCCCTAATTCGCCGGATCGCCGTCCTGACATTGTTCACGAGCTGGGGCGGTCGTTATGAGAAATGATGCAATACGTGGAGCGAGCGAGAGTGCGTGTCTGCTTGTATGGCTGAGGACGGGCTGCGGGAGGTGGGGGTGGCGGGGCCTTGGTGCCTGTTTGGGTGGGCAAGTTTCTTTGATTGTCAGGCGTCATATGACCGTGGGATAGTTAGGACGGTGGACGCCCTCCACCAGCTCCCAGGCACCATATCCGGCTGTTGTGGATCTGTCGACCACCGCGTCCGCGCGTCATCTTGCACCTTCTCCACATCACTTCACTTACCCTCCCACTCCATTCCCCCCTTCACCATGGACATCCTCGCGGGCGAAAAGCTCTACATCGAGGATGGCCAGATCCCCGACGGCATCAAGTGGTTAACCGACAGCATCGCGGTAGGTGGCGCGGTCCTCCTCCCATTCTCCACCGCTGACATCAGGCCTTGGGCGGGACTGTGGTCTCGTCGCGGGACGAGGCGACGGGCATCCTCGTCAACCCCGCTCACGATACCTTTGCCCCGTCGTCCGCTGCATCACCCCCTCAAATCGTCTACACCTGGCCGGCACACTGCGCGGCTGCGCGCACCCGCGTTGACCCCGCCACCCTTCCCGCGCCCGTCCTTCTCAACCACTGGAGGGACAACTACGAGGGCCTGCCCGTCACAGTCTACGTTAGCGTCAACCTACGCCGCATGCGTGCCGACGAGGAGCCGCGCGTAACCAAGGCAGCCGTCGAGGCGAGCCTCGCGCGCCTGGGCGCTCTGATCGTGCCGAAGCGCAGCATGGCGGACATCATGGTCGTAGACCGCAAGACGGCGTTCTTCATCGACAAGATCACGAGCGAAGTCAGGAAATCTGGGCGGGGGTGGCAGCGCTTCGCGGAGCGCGAGTGGGCCGAGGCGGTTGTGCGGGAGGGGAGGATGCTGCCGCTGCAGAATCTCGAGGGGGAGATCATGCCTGGGCCGGAGGAAGGTCGGGGCGCGGGCTCCAGCCGAGCCCAGCGCGATCAGCCACCAGCCGAGCCTGCCCAGCCACCAGCCGACGCTGAAAGGGCGTCTTCCCCCGCGCCAGACCCAGCACCCGCCCCAGTTCTCACGCCTCCCCCAGAGGCCGCCCCAGCACAACCCGCCCCATCTGCCCCGCCGGCGCAGACCGCCGACGACACGGACGTCGACATGGACGGCGAGGGCGCTGTCGCGGCCGCACCACCCCCAATCATCCGCCCGTCGAGCCAGAAGGAGAGGGAGGACGAGGCGCGTAGGCAGAGGGAGGATAGCTTTGCAGAGGACGACGATGCGGACGCCGTGTTCTTCAAGAAGGCCCCCGGGCGACCAACGGGCAAGTGAGTGGTCCCAGCCCTGACACCCTTCAGCTGTACTGTTGTCGTACAAGCTGACGCAGACCCCGCAACGAGTACTCGCCCGAGGACGACGACCTCCTCTGCCGCTACCTCGCGCGGCATCATTCCAGCGGCTCGTGGAGCTCGCGCAAGACGTACCAGACGATGGTAACCTCGAGGACTTTCCGGTGTAGCTGACGGCAGTTGGACCGCGCGGGCATGTACGACTGGGTGCAGCGGCATACGCCACAGAGCTGGCACGAGCGGTTCAGGAAGAACTCGGCGCCGTTTAGCAAGCGCGTGCGCATGTACATCAAGGCGGGCCTGAACAACCAGCTCAAGACGGCGGACGAACGGCAGGCCGTGCGCGACAGGGTCAAGGACAAGGACAAGGTGGGGCCGTCACAGAGCCGCAAGGACAAGGAGAAGGAGACGGCGTCATCCCCCACAAACAAGGGCAAGGAGATGGAGGGGGCGCCGAAGCGCCGCCTCGTTGGCTCGGACGACGAGGACGAAGCGCCACGCAAGAAGAACCCACCCAGGCTTGCGCTCGGCCGCAATCGCCCGGGGTCGGGGTACCCTACACAGCCAACACGCGAGCCGCTGTTTCTGCCTGGGCCATCGTCGTCGTTCGATGTCCCAGAGTCGGCGGAGCTGGCCGCGCCAGCATCACCAACGTACGCGCCGGCATCGCCAACATTCGAGCCGGCAGAGCCTGCGCCAGAAGTTGAGATTGAGGCCACCGAGGCTGCGCCATCGTCCGAACCTGCGGCGGAGCCGCAACTGGAACAGCAGCAGGCGGAGGAACAGGTTGCGCAGCAGCCGGAGCAGGAGGATCCGCCGGAGCAGCTGAGCGAACCCGCTGCCCCTGTCGCCCGGGCAGAACCGCAAGTGCCAGCGACGCTTGCATCTCCTACGCCCGCCACGCAGGCTCCACCCTCGGCTCAACCAGCGGCGCCAGCATCCCCAGCGCCCGCTGCACTGGTCCCCCAGCCAGCAGCCTCGCCAGCAGCCTATGCGCCCCGCCCCTCCGCCGTCGCAGACCTCATCGACCGGCGGCGTACTCCGAAGCGAGGGCGGCACAGCCTTGCGACCGTTGCTGCGCCACACGCGCAGCCTTCCCTCCGGCGGGTAATCGACACGGTTTCTGTCTCCCCAGGCCAGTTGCGCACGCCGCCCCCGCCCCCGCGCGAGTACACCCCAGGACCGCCCCAGACGCCCCTCACGCCCGCGCAGCTGCAGCAGAAGTTAGACGCGGGACGAGAGATGGTCGCCTCGGCTGCGCAGACGTACCGGTCCTACATCGACCGTTGGCTGGCCGAGTATGGGGTGGGGCAGGCGGAGATCATGGCTGCCGTTGAGGAGGTCAGGGGACGGACGGACCTAACCAAGGCGCCACTTGTGTTTGGGGAGGTTGAGCGAGTGTTGGCGGAGAGGTATGGGCGGTTGTAGACGCAGCGGTTTTAGACGCAGCGTGTACGGCCTGACGTATGCGTCGTTCGTGTCGATCGATCGTGTTTGGGGAGGTGCGGTATGGGCGGTTGTAGCCGGAGCGCGTACTGGCGCGGTATGGTCGGTTGCAGGCGGAGGGTGTCGTCTGGCAGAGATGCAGCGGATACCACGGCGATCCGGCGACTGGTCGAGTTTGGCTCGGCATTCCTTATCGGCTCATGGTGGTTCTGGCCGGTCTGGACTGTTTCCCCAGGCTGATTCCCACAAATCGCACCAGTTCCCACGCGATCACGCGAAGCACAACCACGAAGAGCGCCGATCAACGCCCCCGGCCCAGAGATGGCGCGAACATTCTGCTCCGGCCCTGTTGTGCGAGATCTCATGATCTCATTCATTTAGCTCGCACTCGGATACCGCAGCACGCGCCGTGCCTGCGCGACTGCATGCCAGAGGATACCAATACCAGCGTCTTGCATGTCGCCACCGCTGCACATCCGGAGAATACCTCGTGCTGACGTCAAGCAGCCGCGGCACCTGCCGCTCGGCATGTGTGGGAACCCGATCTGCGTGGACGTCACCGTGCAGGTGGCCCAGGGGGTGGCGGGGGTGGCGAATTCAAGGCGGAGCCGGTCCGCCCGTAAACTTGCGGTTCTGCAGAATGGCTCATCTCCCCCTGCCCATTCTGCAGATGGGGTATCCGAGATTGGGGTGTACCTCGACTTTTTCGCAACTGGCCGTGACGTCTGGGGTCGGTGTGCAGCGCGCTGCGCAGCGGGTGTCAGTGTCGTGCACGCCGTGGACAATGGCAGCTGCGCGTTTGGGGTCACGGCGACGAGTGGGTACTTCCGGATATCCCTGATGAACCGCATGGAGAGCGTTCTGTTCTTGGAACGCAGCGCGTCAGCATCTGTGGCGCCAGCATCTGTGGCACGCGCGTGCCAGTCGTACTCGCCAAGCCGGGCGCCCGCTCGGCTCGGCGGCGGCCCGAGCTGGCTGATGCGGCGCATGCCGCGGGGCGTGGCCGAGAGGGGACGAGGAGACGGCGTGATCGGCGGTTGGCAGCTGGCGCGGAATGAGCGGCGGGGCATGCTCCCACGCCGCTAAAGACGTGGCGGCGGACGCAGAGCGGCACGCCGCGCAGATCATATCGATCGGCGTGGCGTGGCACACGGCGTACACGGCGCACTCGCGACATCAACGACATCACTACCAGTACGGCCGCACCCTCGACTGCCGGCCGGCCGTGCTGCGGCATGCTGGTGTCAGGGAGATATGGTTATTCTTCGTGTCAGGAAATGTCCGTCCGAAACGCCAGCGCTCTCCTCCCTGCGGCCAGCGGCCAGGAACCGCGCCAACAGCCACGGTGCCTCGTCCCCGAATCGCTCTCGTAAGGCCTCCATGGCTGTCCGATGCGACTCTCCGACATCCGAGAATCCCCCATTTCGCTGCGGTGCGGCTAACACCCCTGGTGGGAAGGCGACGACGCCGGTGTACAAAAGGCTACATGGCCATGCCGTTCACGACGGCCCCAACTGTATTCTGGACGCCTACACACCACAATGGATCCAACAGCACGGCCGCCAGCCAACGCCCCGGCCAACGTACCCGCCCCAGTCCCCCCTGCTCCCCGCACCACCGTCCGAAGCCACACACACCCACCTTCCGCGCCCTCCACCGCACACTCCGTCCCCGTCCCCATTTCCGCAGCGCACACCCCCGCCCCCGCCCAGACGTGGACCGAGGCGCCCCTCTGCGCGTCCCCCACCTCCCCCTCCCCGTCGCCGCACCTCTTCGCCCCCGCCCCTCACTCCCCCAGCGCACCCCTGCCGAAGCCGCTGCGCTCGCGCTCCGCCGCCTCGCTCGTGCAGAGCCCGCTGCTCTCGTACAACGCGACGCAGAGCCCCGAACTCGAGCCCTGCTGCGGCAACGCGTACGGCACCAACCGCGGCCGTGAGTACCGGATCGGCGTGCGCCGACACACGTTCCCTCCACCCCTGTATCCGGCCTTATCAATCTCGCCACCCACTCTCCCTATCAGGCGCATTCGCTGACCCCAGACCACTGCTGCCCCGTCCGCCTGCCGGGTGGCGTGTGGGTGTGCCGCTTCTGCACGGGGATCCAGCGCCCGCCAGAGTCGTCGCACTCGCACCACGGACACGCGCACCCCTGCCCCCATACCCTCTCGCTCCCCCTCTCGCCCGCGAGCGAGTGCTCGACCCTCCCGTCGCCGGCGACGAGCTACGCACTCCTCGACTCGCGCCGGGGGAGCGACGACAAGCGGCCCTAGCCCTAGACTAGCCGCCCGATGACCGCTGGCCGGCCTGTTGTATCAGTAGTTGTGGAATGCATTCGTCAGCGCGAGCCCGGACTTGCCCGGCCATTCCTTGGCCACCGCCCCCGCCGCCCCCGCCGCGGCAACCAAAAGCCCATGCATCTACAACAGGTATACAACTAAGATCACGTCTGCTAGCGCAGCTCAAACGTCCCCGCCGACGTGGACGGCACGTGGCGCAGGAAGAGCTCCTGGAACTCGTTGTTCAGCGAGTGGAAGTAGTAGCCCCGGAGGGTGGGCTCTGGCGGCGGCGGCGGCGCGCGCGACGAGCTCATCCTGCGCGCAGGCTCTGGGCGCGTCGTCGAGGTGCTCGCGCGCCGCGCCGACGTCGAGGAACTCATCCGCCGCGGCACCTCGGGACGCTGCGCTGTCCCGCTGCTCTGCCGCCGTATCGTCCGGTTGGGGAAGTACTCGACGCGCCAGTCGGGCTCGGCGTCCGTCGATGCCATGTCCACCATCGCATAGTAGAAGCCTGCCATCAGTGCCTGCACGGAGACTGGCCCAGCGTCGGAAGCGAGCAAGACCCACCAGCAAAACTCGCGCCCGAGATGTCGCGCACCGTGTGGTCCGGCACGAGGAACTTTTCCTTGATGCGGAGGAACACAAAGTCGCGCTCGCGGGCCTGCGTCTCCCCGCGCGAAATGTTCGGCAGCGGGTCGCGGAGCAGCATCTCGGGCCGCACAATGTCGGCCTTGGTCGACCCGCGGAGGTACGGCTCAAAGCGCTCCCAGTGCCGCCGGTCGTCTACCTCTGTCGCGCCGAACCGCTGCCCCGTAATGAACCCGTACTTGGGGCCGATGATCTCGCCGTCAAAGAACGTAGTCAGCTCCGGGTGCGTGTCCGTCAGGTTGGCGATGGTGAGGTACCCGCAGCAGGTGGACTGGGCAAAGTTGACGTCTACGAGGCGGATCTCGACGTCGTACGCGCTGCGGCCCGAGCGCTGCGTGCCCTTGAACACGGCGCCGGGGTAGAGGCACCCGCGGGGGTCGGAGCGGGCGCGCGCACGCCCGACGTCCAGGAGGGGGTTGGGGCCGATCTCTGCGGCCCGTGTGGTGGGCGGGGCGGCGCGGGGCGCCGTGGCCCAGGGGGCCGTGCGGGCGGCCGGAAGCGACTTTGCAACCTGCAACGGGCTGGCGGGGCGCGGGGGCACGGGCATGGCCGTCACCTGCGCGTCGGGAAGCGAGGTCGTCGAGCTGGTCGACGGCGAGGGCGAGGCCGTACACCGCGGCGGGCGGCGGGACGCGGCGGCGAGGTCGATGACGACGGCGTGCTGGCGCGGCGTGAGGCGCAGGCCCGAGATGTCGAGGCCGAGGGGCGGGGCGCCGGGCCCAAACGCCTCGGTGCCGCCGCGGGCGCGGACGCAGGCGGCGCACACGCGCTCCATCGTCTCGCCTAGGATGACTACACCGTCCGTGCCGGCGCAGGCGGTGCCGCACGCGGCGCACTTGGGAGTGGGGGTGAGGGCGGGCGGGGCGGGCCTCTCGGCGGTCTCGGTTGGCATCGCGGGCGTGTGGGGGGGCCGTTGGGGGGTCGTTGGATGCAACAAGAGGTGGATGGCGATGGCGAGATGGTGGTCGGGTGAGTTGGTGGAGCCAAACCGGAGAGGTGTGCCGGCACGCGGAACCAACGTCGCCCACACTTCTCCGCCACCGCTGTCATCATAGTCACGAGGCCACGGCCGTGTGCGCAGAACGCCTCAGAAGCACAGATGTGAGTATGTGTGCAGGGGTCCGCCTGGGTGTGCCATCATGCCATCAATGGTCCATGCATAGTCGTCATGAGAAGTAGTGGTAGAAGCGTGTGACTATGGTGAGATGGGTGAGTTGCCTTCCCCGCAGTGATGGGTATGATGGGTGATGAGGCCCCAGAAGGGGTGAGCGACTGTTGCGCCCTCTGCCCCAGACGCCTTTGGCCAGGCTCCGGGGTCATGTCGGTTATTCCGACACTCAGTCTCCGTGGTTACACAGATTAGCTTGATAGAAATACTCCCGCTTACTAATTGGCTTTCCACGTGTCGCGTACGTGTGTGAGTGACAGCGGCTAGAAACGATAGAGTAGTGAGTCGCATCGTATTGGATTTTTCGAGTCGTATTTGTTAATTGACTAGTTGACGGATAGCGCGGCAGATTACGGGACGGGCCGAAATATCTCCGCACCTGGGCCACGCCACTGTGCAAGCAACTCGAGCAACTCACCCGCCCACCGAAATCCGCTCAGAGTCGACTTTTCCTCCCGCCCCGCTCGTCTGCACCCTCCCTCGCCCTTATCCACCCCGACGCCAACAACACCCCTTCTCTTCTCCCTACTCTCTCCTCTACTCTACTCATCCCAGCTAAACCATGTGCGGCATCTACTGCTGCTACAACTACAAGGGCGACCTTGCCGCCTTCCGCCCCAAGGCTATTGCTTGCTCCAAGCGCCAGCGTCACCGCGGCCCCGACTGGTCGGGCTGTGTCCTCGCCAAGGACTCGATTCTCGTCCACGAGCGTCTTGCTATTGTCGGTGTTGGTGAGTAATCAAGAGGAACCGGGCGAGTGTGGACGCGCGCGTGTCTCAGAGGCGCGAGTGCACGTCGGCACGCCTGGAGGATCGGTGGGAGGCCGCGGGCACGCGGCAAGCTTTGGCGACTTGGTTTGCGAGCGGAGCGAGCTTCAGCGAGCTTTATCTGCGAACGGAGCAAGAGGGATGGGCAGGGGGAGGGGCAGGGGAGTGGGTGGGCTCCCGGGGCGCGTGGGTGGCATTTGCAGCCCGTTCTCTCGCTCCTTGCGGCGACTACCCCGGCCTTCCTTGGGATTCTTTAGACGCGCGCACACACACGCACGCGCGGCTGACCCCAGACACCGGCGCCCAGCCCCTCACCAACGAGGACGAGTCGCTCATCCTTGCCGTCAACGGCGAGATCTACAACCATGTCGCTCTCCGCAAGGGCCTCAAGGACAAGAACGCCACGTTCAAGACCCA